>JAHIAM010007485.1:0-33663 GCA_021605205.1 Aegilops longissima | reverse complement strand
TTTAACTTTTCAAATGTTTCAAACTTGTGTATCATCATGTTGATATACCCATACCCACCAAATCATCTGTGAAGGTCAGAAAAATATGATACTTCACTGCTGTGCCTCAACACTCATCGACCGCATACATCGGGTATGTATTATTTCCAATAAGTCATTAGTCACAAGAATTGTTCCGAGAACGGAGTTTTAGTCATCTTGCCCATGAGGCATGGTTTGCAAGTATCAAATGATTCATAATCAAGTGATCCTAAAAGTCCATACATATGTAGTTTCTTCATGCGCTTACACCAATATGACCTAAACGAGAAGTGCCACAAATATGTTGCACTATCATTGTCAACTTGTGCATCTTTTGGCATCAATATTATGAATATGTGTATCACTACGATCGAGATTCAAACCATAATAGCCTATTCATCAAGGGTGCATGACCATAAAAGATATTACTCATAAATAGAACAAACTATTATTCCTCGATCTAAATGAATAACCATCTCGCAATAAACAAGATCCAAATATAATGTTCATGCTCAACGTTGGCATCGAATAACAATTATTTTGGTCTAAAACTAATTCAAGGTAGATGTAAGAAAGCGTCGATGGCAATCACATCAACCTTGGAACCATTTCGACGCGCATCTTAACTCCCCTCGCCCCAGCCAATCTTCATTTATTTTCGCAGCCCAGCTTCGAAGTTACAAATATGAGCAACCAAACTAGTATGAAATACCCGTACATCGCTATGAGCATTCAGTAAGGTACACATGAATAACTTGTATATCAAATATAACTTTGTTCACTTTGCCATCCTTCTTTTCCGCCAAGTATTTGGGGTAGTTCCGCTTCTAGTGGCTAGCCCTTTGGCAAGAGAAGCACCTATTTTCAGGCTTGGGTCCATCTTTTGGTTTCTCCCTGAGTGGCAACTTGCTTTCATTCTTATTGAAGTTCCTTTCTTCCCTTTCCTTTTTTCTTGAAACTAGTGGTCTTGTTAACCATCAACACTTGATGCTCCTTCTTGATTTAACCTCATGGCTTAAGCATTGTGAAGAGCACGGAATCGCTTTTATTCATCCTTGCATATTACAGTTCTTCATGAATCCTTTGTAGCTTGTTGGTAGTGATTGAAGAACTCTATCTATAACACTATCAACTAAAAGTTCAACTCCCAGCTTGAGTCAAGTGGTTATGATACCTGACATTTTGAGTATGTGTTCACTTACGTAACTGTTCCCTCTCCATCTTGTAGCTAGCTTGTTGGAGACTTCACATCTCCAACTCGCAGCATTTGCTTGAAATATTAACTTAAACTCTTGGAACATCTCATATGATCCATGACATTCAAAATGTCTTTGAAGTCCCAGTTCAAATGCCATAAAGCATGGCACATGAACTATTGAGTAGTCATCAAATCGAGCTTGCCAGACGCTCATAACATCTCGCTTCAGTTCCTTGCAGAGGTCCACACCCAGCAATGCATCACGCACATAATTCTTCTCACGAAAATGAGGATAATCTCAAGTTACGGATTTAGTCCGCAGAAGTTGCTACCATCATCTTTCAACTTAGCTTCTAGAACGCATTAAAATTCAGGGCACGTGTAGCTCGGGCCATTAATCTACAACATAGATATGCAAAACTATAAGACTAAGTTCATGATAAATTAAGTTCAATTAATCAAATTACTGTCTATCACAAACGCATCATCACGTGGTGCTTCAAACGACGAACTTTGGCAACAAGTGCATACCTGGGAGAACACTTTATCTTGAAATTCAGTGAAGTTTATCATCTTATAATGCTACCGCCTATTCTAACAAAAAATAAGATGCATAAAAGATAAACATCACATGCAATCAAAATTTGTGACATGATATGGCCATCATATCTTGTTCTTTAATCTCCATCTCCAAAGCATCACATGATCTCTATCATCATCACCGGCTTGACACCTTGATCTCCATCGAAGGCTGTTGTTTCGAGGTCATCTCGCCAACTATTATTGCTTGTACAACTATTGCAACACATAGTGATAAAGTAAAGCAATTACATGGCGCCCATTTCATATACACAATTAGCGACAACCCTAAGGCTCCTGCCGGTTGTCCACATTACAAAATATGATCATCTCATGCAATAAAGTATATCACATCATGTCTTGACCATATCACATCACAACATGCCCTCGCAAAGACAAGTTACACATCCTCTACATTGTTGTTGCAAGTTTTACGGGCTGCTATGGGGTTCTACCAAGAACCGCTCTCTAACTACGCAAAACCACAATGGTGATTCATCAAGATTGCCGCTTAACCATCTTCAAGGACCAGCTGAGAAACAGACACCCACCAGCCACCTTTTATGCCAAACTAGTTGCTTGTCACTCGGTGGAACCGGTCTCATGTGGGTGGACATGTAAGGTTGGTACGGGCCGCTTCATCCCACAATACCACCGAATCAAAAGAAGATGTTGGTGGTAAGGAGTATGACTTTCACAGCCCACAACTCTTTGTGTTCTGCTGCTCGTGCATATCCTCTTCACGATAGACCTGGGCTCGATACCACTCTTGGGAAAATTTGCATGGAAAATAGAAAAATTCTACGCACACGCAAGATCAATCAAGGATATGCATAGCAACGAGAGGGGAGAGTGTGTCTACGTACCCTCGTAAACCGTAAGCGGAAGCGTTTGTTAATGCAGTTGATTTAGTCAACTTCTTCGCTCAAATCGATCAGGTATCAATGTACGGCACTCCGCTGCAACACACGCTCAGCTCTTGGACGCCCCCTGCCTTCTTGATCCAGCAAGACAAAGAAGTAGTGGATGAGTTCCAGCAGCACAATGGCGTGATGACAGTGATGGTATAGTTATGTCCGCAGGGCTTCACCTAAGCACTACGAAAATATGACCGAGGGTGTAAACAGTGGAGGGGGCGTCGCACACGGCAAAGCAATTGTTCTGGGTGTGCTAGGAGCCCCCTCCCACATATGTATAGGTGAGGAGATAGAGAGGCCAGGGGCACCCCAAGTAGGTCTGAATCCTACTTGGGCCTGCCCTGGTCACGCTTTTCGTGTCAAAACCGCGGATCTCGGTAGGGGGTCCCGAATCGTGCATCTAGGTTCAATGGTAACAGGAGACGGGGACACGATGTTTACCTGTGTTCGGGCCCTCTATGGAGGTAATACCCTACTTCCTGCTTGATTGATCTTGATGAATATGAGTGTTACAAGATTTGATCTACCACGAGATCGTAATGGCTAAACCCTAGAAGCCCAGCCTATGTGTATATGGTAATGAATGTATCCTTTCCTGACTAACCCTCCGGTTTATATAGACACTAGGGGATGTAGGGTCTACATGGAGTCGATTACATAAGAAGGAATCTTTATAGTTGGTCGCCAAGCTTGCCCTCCACGCCAAGTAGAGTCCAATCCGACACGGTGTGGTCTTCGGCCTTCATGTCTTCACAGCCCATCAGTCCCAGCCCATGGATAACAGGCCGGATGCCCGAGGACCCCTTAGTCCAAAGACTCTCTCAAGAGCTCTCTAACCTGGCTTCAATGACGAGGAGTCCGCGCATGATTGTCTTCGCATTGCAAGGGTTCCTCTCTTCCTAACTCCAAGATAGTCTTCGGACGTGATAATTGTATCCGGACCTGTTATACACCACACACAACCACGTAGAGAATATAATATTTACACGAATCTTATCCGCTGACAGCTTCTTTACAACATGACATTGTCGCTCGGTCCGGTCATAATTTTGAACTGCTTTTATCTGCCACTCCATCGCCCAAGACGCAGCTATTGGCACGCCTTGTCAAAGCAGAGATCATGTCCCCTTATTGTGGGATTCTCATCAATGCGGTATGGGTAATTCAACCGCCGCTTACACAACCCTTGGGAATAGGCGAATCTTCGCAAGTGAGGAGGCGTTAATGGTGGCTACCTTTATAAGAGGATACGGATTCCTCTTCCTCTTCGTGACGCTTTCTTCTCGCTCCGCTTTCCCGATCTCGAGCTCCAATACCAAGTTCTTATCTCCTTTCCACTCAAGCAACCATGTCCGATCCGTGGTCGTGGTGGTGGATGGTCTCCTCCGTGAAGGAGGAGGATATTACTGAGCTCCGAGCAGCCAGATATTTGGCGAAGGGAATCGCCCAACGCTTGCCAGCCGAGGGACAAATCGTCTCCACGCCGGAGCCCAACGAGAGGGTAGTATTCCTTCCTCATTTCTTCCACGGGCGGGGTTTCACTACACCCTTTTGTCCGTGGGCTGATGTATTATTACGGATAGATTTCATGATCTGTCCCCAAATTCCTTCCTCAACATCTCGGTGTTTATCGTCAGGCGAGGCCTTCCTCCGCATCCATCCCCACTTCGGGTTGTGGCTCAAAGTCTTCAACGCGAAGCTGTAGGTGGTGGATGGCCAGCACGCGGAGTGCAGAGGAGCCATGGTGAGCAAGCTATCCAATGTCTACTCGCCCACGTGCACTTTTGTGGAGATAGTAAAGGAATGGCGTAAGCAGTGGGGTTCTACATCACGTAACCTCGCGCACCTCCCCGGTCGCGGCCGTCGAATTCCTCTCCGGTGCTCCCATGCGACTCACCTCCTGGGTCGAGAAGAGTCTGGACTAGTGTTCACCTAACGAGATGATAGCGCCGCAGACGCTGCTCAAAGCATGGTGACCAAGAACGCCAAGCCTGACGCCATCCAGTGATGTTGGTCCACCGGATTCTTCCGTGTCAAAGCACCAAGCCGCCTTTGTGGGAGTTCAATTCAAGAAGCACTGCACCTTTGTAAGGCTCTTCAAACTACTCATGAAGGCCGAAGTTGCTTTTTAAGGGCAACGAGAAGCCACCGACCACGGATTCAGACCATGGTCACGATTGTACACACCCCGCCAGCAAGGTATGTTATTTCTGACGTATCCCCAACCTCATTCTTTCGAGGGTGATGTCTCAGCTTTTATTATGGTTCCTTCAGACTGGATGGAGAGGCGGAGCGGATCAGGTCCCGGCCACGCTCAAGAACCGGTCATCCCACGCCTAGCGAAGATGCTGGTGCCGGTGCCATACAAGTGAAAGTGCGTTATATCGACTAGAGGGGGTGAATAGGCGATTTTATGAATTCTTCACCGAGGAATTTGCCGTGAGGAAATTCTAGCTAAGAACTACTTGCAGCGGAATAAGTACTGGAAGTAAGCATAGCAGACATACTGGCATGGTCATCATGATGAAATGAAGACAATCACAGAGTATAGAAAGCATAATCACACGATAACACAAGATGAAGACAAACAGACTGAAGAAATTGAACTGAGAAAATTGAGAAAGTCTTCAGTCAAAGTCTTCAAACAGAGATATGAACAAACACTCAACACAGTAATGAGGAAATGAATGAGTTGAGGAAATAGAACCAGTAAGGTTGGTGAAGACAATGATTTGGTAGACTAGTTCCAACCGATGTCTCAGCTTGTACGCCTGGTTGAGCGGCTGAGTATTTAAACTCGAGGACACACATTCCCGACACCCAAATAAGCACGCAGCTCAGACACCAAGTCCTCACCGATTCTCCTTGAACTAAGGTCACACAAACCTCATCCAATCACCGTGGTAAGTCTTCAGCGCACTTCCAACCCTTCACAGACTCGGTCACCTCTGCGATCCACAATTCCTCTTGATGTTTCTAGACCATGACGCCTAACCGTCCGAAGAAGCACAGTCTTCAATGGTAATAAGCCGGATCCACGCAGATCAATCTTTAGTGATGCTCAATCACTTTGGGTTTGTAGGGGTTTGGTTTTGGGTTTTCTCACTCTATGATTTTCGCCAAAGTCCTCAGAGGATGGGATGCTCTCAAATGACAAGTGCCAGCTTTCTTCTCGAGTAGCCAACCAGCTAGTGGTTGTAGGGGCGGCTATTTATAGCCTAGGGAGCAGCCCGACATGATAAGACATAAATGCCCTTCAATGATATGACCGTTAGGTGGATAAGATATTTTGGGACAGTCAAGGCAAGAACATAACAACGGTCGGAAATTTGACTCTCAAATTCCTCGTGGTTATCATGTTCCTCATCGTAGGCAATCCGATCGGCGAATTCCTAACTCCTCGTCAGATAAATTCTCAATGATGTAAGAACTTCACCTCACATCAAGAAATTGACTGAATCTGTATGAGATTTCCAAAGGCTTCACTCAAGGGATTGGTAGGTGTAGGATTTTGAGTTGAGCATCACATGGAAATTTTTCCTTAGTATTTCCTCGACCCTTTAACAAGAGATGGTGTTTCCAATGACTCAATAAAGAGAAAACGAAACTACTAAAACAAAAGTCTTCACGCTTCATGTTCCTCAAATGAATACCAAGTCTTCAAGGTCACACCAATTTCTTCACTTTCAAAGTCTTCGTAAAGTCTTCGTAACATCAAAGTCTTCAACAAGAACTTCATTTTAGGGGTCGACTTTCCTGTAAATATCAAACTCCTCATAGACTTATAGACCTGTGTACACTCATAAACATTATTAGTCCCTTAACCTATAAGTCTTCAATACACCAAAATCACTAAGGGCACTAGATGCACTTACAATCTCCCCTTTTGGTGATTGATGACAATATAGGTTAAGTTTTCAACGGGATAAACATATGAAGTGTAAATACTGATGTTGAGGAATTTGATTGCAAGATATAGAAGAACTCCCCTAAGATGTGCATAGTGAGGAATTTGCTTTTGAGGCAATGCACATTTGAAGAGTCGAATCATGGAGATCTCCCCTATATCTTGTAATTCATACACGATTTGACATATAATATGAAGAATTTGAAATGCATGATGAAATATGGTGATCGATGTAATTCAAGATGCGGTATTAACATATAATGAGGAATAAGCATGCAGAGGAACACATCAAAAGTATCATAGCACCATCGGGTTTAAGATTACAACTCGATCAATAAAAGTTTCAGAAGAGCGAGACTTGCAACTTAGCGAAAAAAAACACCCATATAATAGACCCGCTTGAAGAATAACTCAAATTTCTCCCCCTTTGTCATCGAATGACCAAAAGGATCGAAACTGAGGACTAACGCCCCTGAAGAATATCAAGTTGATGAAGGAGCGCCAGTGTTTTCGGGGTCGGTTGTCGTAGTAGGGCCTGCCGCAGTGTCGTCCAAATCTTCATTTTCATCAGTGTCACGCGATGAATAATAGGAGCTGGCCACCAAGGAAGGAACCTTGACCTTCTTGTATTTCTTCTATGGAGGTGCGCATCACCAAATTCTTCCTTCAGCCCATTTTCTTTAGATCTTCTCAGACTGTAGACATGAGATGAAACAGCCCTGTACATGTTGAAGGTTTCATGGAGGTAGTATTGGTTTTTCTTCACTTCATTGTGTGTTGAGGTCATGTTGTGAAGAATTGAACCAAACTGACGCTTGACCTATTTATGATTGCGATCAACTTTCCGATGAAGACCGAGGAGTAATTCGCATCACCATCACCCGGTGCCGTGGCTTGAGGATTTTTGCGTAGGTGAGTTGTTGGCGGCAGTCAGTGTGTGGCGAGTCATCATTGGTGGAGTAGGATGCAGCCTTGGTAAATTGACCATCCAATGGACGAATGCCTTCATCTATCACAACATTTGCCTTGCCTTTGTCATCACCGAGGAAAATGTCTGCTTGAGGACTTCAATTGGAGGCAAGTAGCTGCAGTGGTTCGTAGTATCGCCTTGTAATTGAGTGAAGACCTTGTCCCGATGAACCTCATAATCCATGGTGCATAAGGCTTCACTCAAATGGTGACATAGCAATATTCGCCAGAGTCCTCATGAAGAAATCATGAAGTTGATGGGAACGCCATGAACGATATTGAAGAGCATATTCTTCATGATGCCAACGACTTCTTCATCATTTGAGTCGTGGCCTTTGATAGGACTCATTGTCTTCGCTGTAATGCGATAGACAAATCCGAGGCACATACAGAATTCCTTGACGAGGAATTTGGTTCGAGGGCCTGCCCTGGCTTCAAAGGCTTGATCAAGACTTGCATCTAATGATTTGTAAGCTCACGCTCATTGTAGATGCAACGAGCACCATCAATGAAGCAATTCAGTTTCGTGCCTTGTAGTGAGTATTTTCCGACATCCGACCCAGCACCCATGAGTTCACATCTTCGCAATTTCGTGATGTGCAGTCAGATAGAATTGAAGAATGAGTTCTTCATTCCAATCACAGATGTCAATGCAGAAATTCAGCAATCCAAAGATCGCGGAAGAACACTTAGGACCGGCTCAAGCATAGCAGAGATTCCATGTCCACGGAGGAATGTGTGCGTGATCAAGACTTTGACTTTGTCGAATAGCATAGAGGAATAAAAGTTGGCTTGACTAGCAGTCCGTAAATGCCTCTTCCTTATGCGAGCAGCAGTCATATGGGTTGTAATCGTGAAGAAAACATGCTCACCAAAGAAGTCTTCAGCCTTGAACTTTTGCTTGCGCGAATGGATCCTTTGGTTTTGGCAGAGGAGTGTCAAGGAGTTGCATCACTACCTCAGAATAGCAATCTCAGGTTCTTCAGTCGAGGAATTTCTGTTCCTCTTCATTTGCAAGTCTGCGTGTTCAAAGGATCAGCAGCAGCAGCTTTCTTCAGCACTAGTGGCTGGAATTTCTTCACGCACGCATTTGGTGGGATGAGTTTTCAGAGCCCCAATTGAACGGGTTATGTGTGGACCTCAGGTATTTCTTGTATTGGGGTGAAGAGTGGAGAATTGGGATGCTGACTTTCCCAAAAGTCATCATTCATCATCGCATAGTGCATCCGATATCCACGCCTTCATCTTCAATTTCTTCAACTCCAGCCTTCTCGATGTGAACTAAGGCATTGGCGAGGAAACAACAAAGTGTGAAGGATCGCATCCACTTCAATTTCTTCATCAATCTGCTCGACGGCTAAGCGAGTATGATTTTCTTCATCAGTCCGCTTAGGGATCTCATATTCTTCACCAAAAGGAACAAGGTCCTTTGATGGCATGGTGGAAATTGGAACAAGATCAATCGGATTTTCAAACGAAGCTGGTCATAGGCTTCATCTTCTTTGGAGCTGAAGATCGCAGCTCGATGCTTTCCTTTTCTTCATCGCAGCTCGCTCTCGCAACATTGGTCTTCTTCACATATGATGCAGATGGAAGGATAGGAGTTGGTGTAGGCGCCGGAGGAGCCGAGAATCGTTTAATTTCTCAAAGAATCGATGCAGCTGTTCTCGACTTCTTCAGTTTCTTCACGCGCACCACTAGTGGATGTCCCGCAATTTCTTCAGCCGCTGGAATGGAGTCATCAGCCCTCGAACTAGCATTTTCAAAGAGCCTGAAAATCATCAAGTGAAGCCGGCATGTTCTTCAAGAGGGTGAGCAGAGGCTCCACCGAGAACTTCTTTTGTTGCGCTGGAGCTGCAACATTGGTGAACTTCTCGCATAGTTTAACAAACCTGACTTTGGCTCCTTGCCAATCAACATAATAAGCATCAAGTCATCGCCGAGGGCTTTGATTTCGCATCGATCTTGATGAGTTCATCGCTTGTCATTTTGACAACGCTTCCTTAGGAACTTCTCTTTCCTAATCGAGCCTTCTTGATCTGCCTAGCCTTCTCAAATTTCCATTTCTCTTCGGATGAAATGGGTCAAAGATGTGACTTTGGCCAGAGTCAAATGAAAATCAGGCATAGGGGTGTTTGGGTCCTTGTGCCGTAGATCAATGTAATCGAGGATCGCCTTGATCCAAAAAGCAAAGGGTAATGTGTGCCTTTGGCTCTAGCGGCCCTAATCTTGCCTATCTCCTCGATGATTTTCGCAAGCTCATCATCATCAGCTTCATCGTCAGATGGCACTTGGAAGGCAACCTGTTTCTTCTTCGAACTTGGCCGAGGACCTCGCCCAACCTGCCTTTTGTCTTCAGCAGGTGGGTCCTGATGAAGAATTTGGTGTAGCGGAGGAACTCACGAGACTGCTGGATTTCGGTTCAGCATCTTTGAGGTTCGAACACCGGGTGCGGAGATCCAACCCTCCACCGCCTCGCACCTCGCCGAATCGATGGGACCTAAACTACTAAACGGAACAACACAAGAGACACGGGATTTATATCGTTCAGCCACCATTGTGGTGTAATACCCTACCCAAAGGTGGTGTGGTAGATTGCCTCTGGGCTGATGAGGAATATTACAAGGAAGAACAGCCTCACGAGGGTCTGTTTTGGCGGGTGTGATGAACTGCTAGGTGGGGTTCGGGCCGCCTAGCTACTGGTTTCTTAATGAGGATTCGGATCCTCCGCCTCGGGGTATACTCTTATTTATATGGAAGGCCCTGGCCTCTTCCCAAATATTGAGCGGAAGGGCGCCAACAATTGGCCATTTTGAAGGGGAACAACGGGTACACTTATCCCGACTAAAGTTGGTCCTCGCCGCCAAAGGCTCGTGATGACGCCTGCTTGGGCTCCACGATGACTCTTCCAAACTGCTATTGGTCTTGGTCTTGTTGCAATCAAACGGATGCCTTTGCTTGATGCTCGCCCTGCGCTGCTCCCTTTGCACCAAAGAGGAAAGGAGGACACTACGCTGGGTGGCGCTCATCGCGCCCCTTGGTCGTCATGGCTTGGGCCATGGGCACCTCGCGAGGTACCCCTGCCTTGAACTCTCCTCCTCCTCATGAGCCACCGACGAGGCCGTGCCTCGAGGAAGCCCTGTCGTCCGCCCCCACGAGGCTTGGCCCTCGTGAGGGTCTTGAGCTATGCTGATGAAGATGGGCCGCATGGCCTCCTTCGAGCCACGCCAGCAGGCCGCAGTGTGCAAGTCTCTGGGACCCCTGCTCCTGCACGCGACAGAGACACCAGAGGCAATGGAGATGCCTGGCAGCCCTTGGCACGTGGCCTGATGCACAAGCCAGGACTTTGCCAAGTTGCCGAGGACTTTGGAGGTGGAGCTGAAGATTTGGGAGGAGCAGGAGCAGATGAGGAATCGGCCGTGAGGGCTTTGAAGATTCCGCCGTGAGGGCATTGCCGAGAACTTGGCCGTGATGGCACAGCTTGTTGAAGCACTTGGCTTGTGCGCCGGCTTTTGCCATTGATTTTGTAGGCTTGACAGAGGCCTCAGGCAGGCAGCAAGAGAAGAGTCTTTATTGAATTTCTCAACGCTTATTGGCTTGTCTTGCTAACTGGCTTGGCGCTGGCCCATTCTTCAGAAAATCCTCACCACGCTTGATGTCGTGGGGTCGGCTTCTTGGCCAAAGCCAATGGAGCTCTTGGGCATGGAGGATTAAGCATTTTCTTCATATACTTTGGAGTTACATACACTGCATTCCCTCCATTCTCTTGCCCATCTCCTTTCAATCTCCTGAGCAAGCACCTTGCGCTGATTTTGTTCTCCTTCCTAACTTAGCCTCATCAGTGCAATAGTCACCATAGATGTCCTCAGTATTTCAAAAGCAGTCATGACCTCGTGACTCTTCCTCCTTTTGTGGCTTCTACCGCTCTCGCCATATTCTTCAGCCTGGATTTGAATAATCGAATTCTCTGAAGAAGTATGCAACTTTTCTTCGAGGAACGCTGCAAATGAGTTAAGTTGATGAGAACATAGTGATTCAAAGAATGACATGAGTACCGTGAACAGAGTATAGTTGCGAGCAATTTTGGAGAGGTCATATGCTCTAGAAGGTTTTTCAAAAAGAACAAGTTTGAGGAATTTGACCAGATGAGTTTTGAAGAATTTCACTAAGCTTTCTTTGTCTTAGGTTCCAGAGTTGTATAGATCGAGGGTCCACACAATTGAGGAATCTTGAAGAAAATGATGCTTAGAGAAACGAATCAAGAAATGTATGACTAGAGAGGTGTTTTGTGTGTGAGAATTTGAAGAATAAAACACCTTTGAAGATTTTGTAGAGAAAATTTGAATCAAAGAGGGCAGTAAAAGTAACTTTTAATTACCTCGATGAAGAACACGATTTAACCGAGAAGTGTAGATTTGAAGTTCGCTGCTCAGATCTTCCACGCCTAACTCGGCGGAGGAAGACAGCTACGGCGGCAAGGAGTGAAGATTTCATGGCCTAGCGACGAGCACGATGGCGACGAGGTTGAGGCAAGAAGCTCTTCCTCACCGCGATTTATGGAGAAGCGGTAGTGCTAGCGCTTGAGAAGCTCGAGGGAGAGAGAGCGGTCGAGCGGAGTAAAGGAAGTGAGGAAGGGAGAGGGTTATTTATAGTCGCAAAGGAAAAACTGTTCGCTCAAGATTTAGGACTAACGTGCCTCTAATTCTTCTCATTCGCTGACATGTGTCACCCACGCATCAAAAGTGGAGATCGTGTTAGATCGTGGGTGAATAGATAAGTCTATCGTGGGATGCGGAACGTTTGAGCGACAAAGTCCAAAATTTGATAAGATTAGTTTTAAAGTTCCGCTCGCAATTTCTTCACCGACAAGGACATAGTGAAGATTTTGAACTAGTTTCAAATAGAACGCACATGAAAAATTTGTGAATAGATTGGGTTGAGTATAGCATAGAGGGGGAAGGGTCCGATCACATTCACTTAGCAGAAATGCAACTTGAAGAAATAGCCATAAGTGAATGTTGTAGAGGACATAAACCCATATATATATATATATATATATATATATATATATATATATATATATATATATATATATATATAGCCAATGAAGAAAAACGATTGAAATAAAGGAAGATTTTGCAAAGTTGAAGAATTTGAAAACTCAAGAATTTCAAAACTCGAGGAAAAACTCAAATTGAAGATTTTCAACTTTGGTGGTGGCTTGACCCAATCGTGATAAGAATGATCATTTCGCACACCGCGCACAATTGTCGAGGGTTCTGAGAATCAAATTCTTCATTAATTTCTTCACACTTAGAGTGTTATTCTTCATTGATGAAGAAAACGATTCTTCATGTGTTGCACATCTAAGTCATCAATTTTGCATAAGTGTCGGATGTGTCCTTTTAAAGAACATTCAAGATTCTAAGATATTTAGCTCACACCGCAACATGCTAAATCTCTTCTCATCCAAGGGCTTTGTGAAGATATCGCCACTGTTCTTCATCTTCACATGATCAATAAAGATGTCGCCTTCAACACATGATCGCTAAGAAAATGATGACGAATCTGAATGTGCTTTGTCTTCGAAAGTGCTGAAATGGGTTGTGAGCAATCTTGATGGCACTCTCATTGTCACAAGAGAGAGGCACATTCTTCACGTTGTGCCATAGTCCTTGAGAGTTTGCTTCATCCATGCAATTGAGCACAGCAAGAACTAGCAGAATGTACTAGCTTCCATGTAGACAGTGATACGCAGCTCTGCTTTCTTCCAGACCAATGCACCAAAGATTATCTCGAGGAAATGACAAGTACCAGATGTTGACTTGCGGTCCACGAGAACACCAAAGATAGTCAGAGTCAGAATATCCAATGAGATCAAAAGTAGAGCCCTTGGGTTACCATAATCCTAGTGTTGGTGTGTGAGCTAGATATCAAGAATATGCTTCACAGCCCTTATGGTGTGATTCCTTCGTGTAGCTTAAAATCGGGCACACATGCAAACACTAAGCATTATATCTGGCCTAGATGCACATAAGTACAATAAGGAACCAATCATGGAGCGTATACCTTGTGATCAAGTCAATACCATTTTCATCAAGCATAGATGGCCATTTGTGGGCATAGGAATTTTGATGCCTTTGCAATCTTGCATGCCGAATTTCCTCAAAACATCTTTGAGGTATTTCTCGTGAGATATGAATATTCCATTGCGCTGTTGACGAATTAGAAGACCTAAGAAGATTTTCAACTCTCTCATCATAGACATTTGATATTCTTCACTCATCATATAGGAAACTCATCACTATAACGCTGGTCAAGACGGCCAAAGATAATATCATCAACGATATTTGGCACACAAACAGTTCACCATCATAAGATTTAGTAAAAGAGTAGGGTCGAGTGAACCGGTGTGAAGCCATTCTTCATGAAGAATTCCTTCAAAGTATCATACCACGCCGAGGGCCCTGCTTGAGGCCATAGAGGGCCTTGTTGAGTCTCAAGACTTTGTCAGATTCATTGATCTTCAAAACCTGGGGTTGAGCAACATATACTTCTTCCTCAAGCTTACCATTGAGGAATGCACTTTTCACATCCATTTGATATAAAGTGATATCATGATGGTTAGCATAAGCAAGTAATATGCGAATAGCCTCATGTCGAGCAACAGGTGCAAAAGTTCCATCGAAATCAATTCCTTCAACCTGTGTGTAGCCTTGAGCTACAAGTCGTGCCTTATTCCTCACCCCAAGGCCATTTTCATCTTGCTTGTTGTGGTAGATCCACTTTGTGCCAATGATGTTATGTTTACAGAGATCCGGACGCTCAATCGCCCCAAACATTGTTGAGCTTCATCCACTCAGCTCCGTAAATGCTTCATCTACCTTAGTGGGCTCTGTGATAGAGACAAAAGCATAGTGCCCACAAAAGTTAGATAAATGTGAAGCTTTTGAGCGTGTGAGAGGACCGGTGCTTCAATGTCATCGATGATCTTTTCAACTTGCACTTCTTTTGCAACGCGAGGATGAGCTGGTTGTCGCCGAGGAATTTGATCAGCATTTTCTTCAAAGACCATTTTCATCAAGATTATCTTCAGTGCATCAGCTCGACGTTCTTCACGCTCTGGAATGAATTATTCAGCAGATTCTTCAAGAGGAATGACATCCTCAACGCCTTTGAACTTGATAGAATCCTCAGTGCTGGTTCATCTATCACGAAGGTAGGTGCTCTCTTTGCGAGCCATTAGTTTCATTGAATCAAGACATCTACAGCTTCAACAACCTTGTGAAGAGCGTTGTTGAAGACTCAGAGGTGTGCGCAGTCCTTTCCGAACCAATCATAAAACCTTCATGTGCTTTCGATGCAAATTTAGCATTGTGATGAGGATCTCTAATCCAACATTTAGCATCAAGACTTTGAAATAACTCACATTGGGTTTCTTGTCGCGAGGAGTTCATAGGCAGTCTTCTTGAAGAATTTGTGAAGATATACTCCGTTGATGATGTGGCACGCGATATCAATGGCATCAATCCAAAAACGATGAGGCATTTTGTATTCATCAAGCATAGTGTGAGCCATCTCAACAAGAGTTCTCGTTTTGCGCCCATGACGCCATTTTGCCGAGGAGTATAAGGAGAAGATAACTCATCAAGAATACCAAGTTCATCAAGATAGTCATCAAGACCGAATTCTTGAACTCGTTCCATTGTCAATCCTGATGTGCTTGATCTTCACACCAAAGTTGGTTGAAGCCTCGAGGAAAATTGTTTGAAGACTTCGCACTTCATTTTGTAAGTGACAATGTGTACCCATGTGTAACGAGAGTAATCATCAACAATAACAAAGCCATATAGAGATGCATCATTAGTGACTGCTGAGTAATGATTAGGACCAAAGAGGTCCATGTGAAGCAATTCAATGAACGAGTAGTGGTCATGATAGTCTTCACTGGATGCTTGGCCTGGTCATTTTTCCAGCTTCACGTGCTCCACACAAGTGATCCTTGAGGAATTTGACATTCTCAATGCCAATGACATGCTTGTTCGCAAGCATGTGCAAATTCCTCATGCCTGCGTGACCAAGTCGTCGATGCCATAGCCAACCTTCTGAAGCTTTTGCAAGTAGACACACGGCTGGTTGTGGTCCCTGAGAGAAATCAACAATATACAAGTCTCCTCTCCTAAAGCCTTCAAGACTTTGAATGGTCACTTCCATAATCACAACACAACGATATTTGCCAAAGACAACAACCATATCAAGATCAAAAAGCATTGAGACTGACATGAGGTTGTATCCTAAGGACTCAACAAGCATGACTTTGTCCATGTGTATGTCCTTAGAGATCGCAACCTTACCTAGACCCAATACCTGACTTTTGCCTTTGTCAGCAAAGATGATATGCTTTAGATGTGATGGTGATAAGGGAGAATCCATCAATAGATTCTTGTCACCAATCATGTGATTTGTACATCCACTATCAAGGACCCACTCAGGGCTTTGGGAAGATCATCCTGCAGATGAATTAGTGCAGCTATTTAACTCATATACTTCATCGTTGAAGAATATGATATCAAATTCACTGATGAAATTCATCAAACAAAGAAATAGATATATAAGTATGAGGACGCACAAATGAAAGTTCATTTCTTCATGATTAGCCCGGCCCTTCGTGTAATTTTGTAAGGCCCCCAGAAATTCTTCAGACGTTAAAGCAAGTCCGAGACCTGACCGCGAAGAGATTAGTTCTTTTTCTTCACCACCCACATCTCAAGGGGTGGCAAAGAGTTCATCACTTCTACTTAGCTCCATATGAGAATGGTGGCATAGAAGCCAATCCATTTCGCTTCACATAAGAGGGGTTAGGTAAGCATATGAATAAGCAAAGAAATTCTTCGAGGACTTATGAACAAAATGGTTTGAAGAATAATGCACATATTCATAGCCCTTAGCTCTACCTCTCGCTAAACAGAGTTGTTAGCACGATGATAATCATATGAGGACTTTGATCCATATGAAGAATTTGGTCCATATGAACAGTTTGATCTGGGGTTCCTATTCTTCACATGTGGTGTCATGAGACATTCACCGAAGACTTTCAAGGCACTTCTTGGGAACCCAGATTTTCTTCATGTGAGAACCGCTCTTTGCAGCTTAGTTCCAACATATCTAGCGTAATACTTCACCATTCTGATTTTTGAAAAGTTTATAGTTGGAGTCAAATGACTCATCAAAAGAATGAGGAGATTCACATGTAAATCCAGATAAGTTGGATGGATCAACTGAGGTCCCTTTGCAAAGAACCCATGAGGTTTTGGGGTACCGCTCAGCTTCCAAAGATGTACCATCAAGATTGATTTTCCTCTCAAAGGCAATACCTCTTTCCTAGGATTTCTATTGAGGATCTGCTTTTAAGCACATCACAAAGAGTCCGATGCCCTTTGATGCTTTTTGTACATGCTCGTTATGTACAATTCCTTCAGCCCTGCATTGTCAGTGATACTAGCAATGTCCTCAGATGAGGAATTAGTGATAGCAGAGGCAGGTGAAGAATTTGTAACAATTGAAGCATTTGAACATTCTGGTGAGGAATTAGCAGATTCACGTTCAATGCACTTTAAGCATGGAGGAACAAATTCTTCCTCGAGAAGCGCTGATTTGTTGAGCAAGTAGTGAATCGCCTCCTTCGAAGATCTTCATAACTCACTTTAGATTCTCAAGATCTTGCTTTCTTTGAAGAAATTCATAAGAAAGCTTCTCATGATCAGATAAGAGAGTGTTATCATGACCTTGAAGACTGTCAAACCTAGACTGAAGTCTCTGAAGATCTTCAGTCAGGGCTTAGTGCAATCCATTTCTTCACCCAACATATCATCACTTTTGTCTAGCATGTTTTGAACATTTTCAAAAGCCCTTTGTTGTTTTACAGCAATCTTAGCAAGTTCAGAGTAGCTGGGCTTGAGATCTTCATCAGATTCATTCTCACTAGATTCAGAGGAGGTATATTTGAGTACCTTTGCACAATTTGCCATGAAGCAATAGGTGGGAGCGTAGTCATCATTATCTTCATCAGCCTTGTTGGTGAGGTTAGTTTCTTCAGAGTTGAAGATGGACTTGCCGACTTAATGCAAGAGCGAGAGCCAGACTACCACACCTGCACTGGACTCCTCAGGATGCCTCCTCTTCCTCATGTTCCTCGATTCAGCTTCAGAGTCCATTTCTTGCCAATGAATGCCCGAGCCTTCTTGAGCTGCTCTTCTTGTGTGATGAAGACTTGAGGATTTTGATGATGAAGATTTCATGATTTCTTCTTCTTCTTAGCGCCATTAGAACTATAATCCTTGTATTTCTTCTTCTTTAATTCCTTTTCCCAATCGAGGACAATCTTGAATATAGTGACTAGGTTTCTTGCATTTGTGGCATAGCCTTCTTATAGTCACTGATGAGGAATCACCGCCCTTGAGGATTTTCCAAAGCGACGCCTTGAGAACTTCTCGAACTCTTCACGAGCAAAGCTACCTCCTGCTCAATTCTTTAGGATCACCAAGGCTACTACCGTAATCTTCACATTCAGATTCTGACACAACCTTGGCCTTCGTGGCACGTGATTTGCCATAGCTCAACCATAGAGATCTCTTTTCAGCAAGTCGAACTCATGAGTATTTAGCCTCTCGAGGATACCAAACGATCAAGTGACTTGTAGTCAGCATGTTCTTGTATCATCAGCTGCCGTGAGTATCAAATGAGGAATCAAGCGATCTCAATAATTTGTTCACCACCACTCATGGTCGGTGATGTCAAGGGCACCAAGTGCTTGAAGCTCATTTGAGATGTCAAGAGGCGATCAAGGTTTGTTGAACATTTTCATTGTCGAGTCTTTTGAAGCGGTTGAAGAGATTTCAAGAACATCAACTCGAGACTCACGCTAAGTTGAGACTCCTTCATTTACTTTGGACAGCCTATCCCGTATAAGCTTAGCAGCTTCAAAGCACTCACTCTTCCATACCGCCCTTTGCTCAGATGGCCACATATGATATTCTTCGCTTGAGAATCGAGTTGCTTGAATCTCTTCACAATCGATAGCTGCTCAAAGGAGGGTGAGACAGTTGGAACACCATTTTCCACAACATACCGTAGATCGTTATCAATTGCCTCAAGATGCATTCACATCTTATTCTTCCAAGAAGGATAGTCCGTCCCATCAAGGTAGGACAGCCAGCAGAGACCTTTTGATCATACCAAGGGCCGACATAACTAAAACTCTAGGTGGTTAAACCAACATCACACGTATCAAGGGAGTACGCCATTTCGATACCAATTGAAAGTGCGTTATATCGACTAGAGGGGGTGAATAGGTTTATTTTATGAATTCTTCAATCGAGGAATTTGTCGGTGAGGAAATTTCTTAGAGAAGAACTACTTGCAGCTGAATAAGTAATCAAGTAAGCATAGAAGAATACAGCATGGTCATCATGATGAAATAAAGACAAACACCGAGTACGTAAAGCGAATCACAGTGATAACACAAGATGAAGATAAACAGATCAAGAAATTGAACCGAGAAATTGAGAAAGTCTTCACCAAAGTCTTCAAACACGATATGAACAAACACTCAACACAAGAATGAGGAAATGAATGAGTTGAGGAAATAGAACCAGAAGGTTGGTGAAGACAATGATTTGTAGACCAGTTCCAACTGCTGTCTCAGCTTGTATGTCCGGTTGAGCGGCCGAGTATTTAAACTCGAGGACACACAGCCCCGGACACCCAACAGCCGAAAGCACGCAGCTCAGACACCAAGTCCTCATCAGATTCTCCTTGAACTAACGTCCACGTAACTCCGTCCAATCACTCGTGGTAAGTCTTCAGCATTTCCAAACCTTCACATACGGGTCACTGGGACCCACAATTCCTCTAGGATGTTTCTAGACCATGACGCCTCTAACCGTCTCGAAGAAGCACAAATTTCAAAGGTAACAAGGCTTGATCCACGAGAGGATCAATTCTTCAAGGATGCTCAATCACTTTGGCTTGTAGGGGTTTGGTTTGGGTTTTCCTCACTCTATGATTTTCGGCCAAAGTCCTAAGAGGATGGGATGCTCTCAATGACCATTGTCGGGCTTTCGAAAGCAGCCAACCAGCTAGTGGTTGTAGGAGGCGGCTATTTATAGCCTAGGAGCAGCCCGACATGATAAGACATAAGTACCCTTCAATGATATGACCGTTAGGTGGATAAGATATTTTGGGACAAGTCATGCAGATAACAACGGTCGGAAATTTGACTCTCAAATTCTCGTGGTTATCATGTTCCTCATCGTAGGCAATCCAAGACCGGCGTAATTCCTTAACTCCTCAACAGATAAATTCTCAAATACTGTAAGAACTTCTGCCTCACACCTAATAAATTGACTGAACTGTATGAGATTTCCAAAGGCTTCACTCAAGGATTGGTAGGTGTAGGACTTGAGTTGAGCATCACATGGAAAATTTTCCTTAGTATTTCTCTATTCCTTTAAGAGTACGGTGTTCTATGACTCAAGAAAGAGAAAACGAAACTACTAAAAAAAGTCTTCACGCTTCATGTTCCTCAAATGAATACCAAGGCTTCAAGGTCACACCAATTTCTTCACTTTCAAAGTCTTCGTAAAGTCTTCTTAATATCAAAGTCTTAGTCAAGAACTTCATTTTGGGGGTCGATTTCTCTCTCAAATATCAAACTCCTCATAGACTTATAGACCCGTGTATACCATAAACACATTAGTCCCTTAACCTATAAGTCTTCAATACACCAAAATCACTAAGGGGCACTAGATGCACTTACAACAAGGTGCCGGAGAAGAAGGCTAAGAGGCAAGCCAGGGGGGCCAAGAGTGGCCCCCGTCGCAAGGGCACTTTGGACGCGACGTCCGAAGACGGCGAGGACCATTCCTATGTCTCTGAGGACAACGAGGAGGAGGAGGAGGAGGAGGAGGAGGAGAAATACAACCCTCCTCCCGAGGAGAAGAAGAAGAAGAGCACAACCTCGGCACATCCGGAGGCCAAAGCACCCAAAGGGAAGGGATACCAATGGTCAACACCGTGGACGTTGATGAGGTCCGAACGGCGACTCTGCATTCAAGCCCTGTGCCACATCGTAAGTGACACGGCTTATTTATGCACATCCAGCCCTTTCTTTATTATTTTAATCCTAGTTAACTACACTGCTATAGTCCGCCCGTGACCTTATCCAGCAATCCTCATCTAGAGGTTCGCTGGCTCCATTGGAGATGGCGAGCCAGGCCGCCACCGCCTTCTTACTCCCCTCAGCGGAAGGATCTACACTCAAGTGTCAGTCCAGAGGATCGCCCAAGGGAGGAGCCCAGATTTATTGTCTCGAAAGTAACATCCCAAATTTTCAATTTGGAATGTTATACATTAAGTCATCATGCATTACATATTTTCTTGCATTTTTGCCGATCCTAGATTGTAACATCCCAAATTTTCAATTTGGAATGTTATACATTAGGTCATCATGCATATCATATTTTCTCGCATTTTTCCGATCCTAGAAATTTCACGCAACTCAAGGACCCTCGAGAGAGTTGAAGTTTCATAATTTTCATATTTGGGATTTCTCAAATTTTGAAAATAGGATCATTGGATTATTTAAATTATCTTCATAAAGTTTTTCCTATAAAAATATTTTGAGAGGGAATAATATGACTTTCCCAAACAATTAGGAAAATGAAGATATTATAAATAAACCAAATTTGGTTTTGAAGATTTATTTTGCTTAGGCAAAATGAGCATTTTAAAAATTTTATGCATGTTTGCTGTTTTAAAGTTCATTTTGTTCACTCATTTTAGGAGTCGGGAAAATTTGTTTTATTTAAATCTGAGTTCGCTTTGGTATTTTTTTAATTGCTTTGGTTTAATTTTATTTAAAAAATTCGCTACTGACCGAGGCCCACTGCCTGCCAGCCAGCCCTGTGCCCAGCCTGCCCACCTCCTCCTCCTCCTGCCTCACAAGGTGCCTCTGCACAGACGGCAGCGCCACCTCCGAGTCCCGCCTGACCCGCCCCTCTTCTCCCTCAAGCCACCGCCTCCTTTTATAACCCCCGACCTCTCTCTCACTCGCTCACGCCGAGCCGCCCCACCACCCATGCCTCGATCTTCGCCGCCCAAGGACGCTGCCGACGCTGGGCCAGGACGCCTTGCCTCGACCTCGACCACCCCGCCGCCCAACCGAGCCCCGAGAGCCTCGGCAAGATCACCGGAGGTAGCCACCGCCACTACCGATTCGGTTTTTCCCCTGAACCGATCCGTTTTATTTAAAAAAATATGTTCGGTTTTTTAAAAAACCTAGATTGGTTTTATTTTTTTCGGTTTTCTTATTTAACGAACGCTCACCAACTGCTCGCTTTAATGAACGCGCTCGTTGGATTCGTTCGTTAACTAACGTCCGCTTTTTAACCCGCTCGTCGCTTTTTCTTTTAATCGGATTTAATCCGCTATTTTCTCGATTTGATTTCGATCCGATTTTCAAAACTGTTTTATTTCGCCGCTTATCGGAATCAGTGATTCGCGCGCTGAGTTTCAGAACGAAACCGCCGCTCCGACTACCCTACTTTCACAGAGTTTTGCCACTGTGAAATTTTGACCTAATTTCAGATCGCTAAACCGAGTCGTTTCTCGAGTTTCGACTTTCGAGTTTATTTTGATTCGATTCTTTGCAACCAGGGTTCTTAAGTTGAACTTTCTCGTTAGATCTTTATTCGAGATTTCCCGCATTAGATGAGTACTTATTGTATGCTTGTTGTTTGTCTGCTAGATCACCCGGAGTGCGCCGCTTGTTACTTCAATCTCTAGGACTCATGGATCATCGCAAGGCAAGTAACACTTTGATCATACTCTTCTACTACCCAGCTTTTATGCATTAGATCTATTCCTCAAACACTTGCATGATTAGGATCTAATTAAATTGTGGGTTTGGGAAGTAGATTGAGGTAGTACCTATTACCTGCTTTACTTATGAAACCTTGGGAGTTACTTCTACGCTTGCTTGTTCATGCCATGCTATGCTAGTAGACGGGATTGGGTGAGTGAATATCCATGATGATGTGAGATTGTTAATTAATGGTTTATCTAAGGTGGCAACCTAAACACACATCCGGGTGGATTGAGGCACCTGGTTTCCATCAGACTTGCCTCAGATTTCTTCGGACCGCCACCTGTGCTCTAAGGGATCATAAGATTATTCAAACCGAAACTTCCGTGCAGCCACAAGCCAATTATGGGCTCATGAGTTGACTAAGTCGTGCGAACTCTTACGGTAGGCTAGCTGATGTAGGGGATGTAGGTTGGTACGGTCTCACCACATGTAAGGTGCTAGCGCTCGAAAGACTATGTCTCGGCCATCCGCTTTCAAACACCATGTAGTGCGAGAACCAAGCGAGGCGATCGAGTCTTGTGGGGAAAAGTGCGCAAACCTCTCGCAGAGTGTATAAACTAATCATGATTAGCCGTGTCCCCTGTTATGGACAATTTGAGTATCCTGTAATTGAATATCATGTGAATCTCAACATGTTACTTCTAAATAAAAGTTATTGGGTTTTGATGAGTACTTTTAATTGGGATTGAGGATGTGTCAACCATTCTCAATGTTTAACAACCACCATGATAGTTAAATAAAATTATTCCTTTGATGTAGGGAAAATCAGCTTTATGCAATGTAATCAGAGAGCCTTACCACCAGCCATATATGCATGTAGTATAGGCTTATTCATTCATTGCTCTTATGTGTTACATTGCCAAGATATTCCATGTGTCAATTGTTGGCTGCAACTTTTCACGCTATGCATTTTCGCATTTATTTAGTAAGGTGTTAGGTCGTGGTTCTATACTCAAGATGCCGCTGGAGTTGATGGACTCGCTTATCTTCCAAGCCTTCCATTGTTATTATTAGATGGCCTTAAGCCATATTATTGTATTCAGTTCCCTTGTGGACAACGATGTAATAAGTGTGTGATTGCTACTCGCTATAAATCCTTCAAGTATCGTGTGGTGTCAAGATTATCGATCCAGGATGACACCGAGCACAGAGACTTGATCCATTTGGGTCCGGTCGCCACAGAGAATGGTATCGAGCACACGCGATCGTAGGACACGCACCACTAAGTTAAAGCCATAGATCACTCTCTCTTCCCATTTTCTAACTCCTCATCTTTTCTACTCTCTTTAGGATGATTTGACGCTAAGATCAAGTACACCCAACCGGATGAAGGCACACCTTTTGGATTTCACTTGAAGGAAGTTACTAAGCACCGAACATTGATTACCAAGCTTCACCGGACTTTCAACGCCACTCGCTCAAGAGGAGCGCCGAAGATTCATGCTCACGCTCCAGAAGGACATTCGCCCAATCACCAAGCCTATAGATAGTGTTTTCAGGCACCCACTTGAGTCCGGGAAAGAGCATGGCAGCTCACATCACCATGGGACGATTGGAGAAGTTTATCAAGAAGACCTCAAGGACACCATCTACCAGATTTATGGACGCCGAGATGACAACTGGACGTCACAACACCAAGAAGGATAGGTCCATTGCAGCTTTCATCCAGAGTTAAACCAGACATTCGACGCCAGAGAACCAAATGTGCAATGACATGTTGGAGTTGCGAAGACAAAGGGAAGGATCATCGAATTGAAGAAGAACTAAAGACTACACGCAAGGACTACATGGACGAGATCGTAGCTCGCAAGACACAATAACGATCTTAAGTACGTAGATCAAGAACTCAAGAAGAAGTTGGCGCCAGAATGAAGACCAAGATGTCGAATACCCAATCGACTACATCAACATCGACGACACGATTCGGATCCAAGTGAACCCGACTTTGAAGACGGTCGAGCAGTACATCATGGAGTCTTCCACCGTTCAAATTAGTAGAAGTCCCCACATATTAGTAGTATTCCTCCATGTAAACATTATAGTACACGACTTTTGCGATAGTTAGATCGCTGTAAGCCCTTGTTTGATTGAATGAAGTGATTTTGTGTGCATTTGCTCATGTGCATTTGGGTAGTGATTCCTTAGACCTCATTCTATTCTACATTTCTCTCTTTTCTAAACCCATCGATGCCTCCGAGACGCGACTCGGATTCGCTTTTCCCGCCAGAGATCACCCAATTGATCCAGCAGCAGTAATACCTCGATTCAAACATTGGTGCGTAACAACAACAACAACAACAACAACCACCGCCACCACCACCACCATGGATCATCTCGACTCGCTTCTTAGATCGAACCCGCCGTGTATTCCAAGAGCACCGAGCCAATTGTAGCAGTATGACCGGCTCCGCAAGATAGGAAGGAGCTGACCATCGCAGGATGCATGATGGTGAAAGAGTGAAGTTTGCAGACATCAGCTTGAAGGACCCGCAGCAGATGGTGGGAGAATTTCACAGCCACTTACCCCAGAGACACCGCCACATGGGACCAGCCAGAAGCTTTTCAGACCGCCCATGTTTCAAAGCAGGAGCCATGGCTATGAAGAAGCGTGAGTTTCGCAACTTACGCCAAGGAGGAAGGATCATGGCACAAGACGTGGATGACTTTAGCAAATTAGCACGTTATGCCCTGATGACGCTAAGCGATGCAGCTAAACAGAGAAGTTTCTAGAAGGACTGAATGATGAGTTCAAGATGCCGTTGATGGTAGCAAGTTTCAACAACTACCAGGAGTTAGTAGACCGAGCTCTCATGATTGAAGGAAAGCAAGAAGAATTGAGAACTGCAAGCGAAGTATGGACAAGGGAAGTATAACTCGATCCCAGCAGCAGGCCTCATATACCCCTAAATCAGGAATTCAGTTTCAGATACCCATGGAGGAGGTAATTCAGATAACCATAATGGCACCAAGAATGGGAACGGAATGGAGGAAGCAACGGACAGAACCGCACCAACCCGCTTCACACCATCCAAGGTAGACTGAGTCACATTACTTGCTTTAAGTGCCGCAAGATCGGGCATTATGCAAATGACTGCCTGTAGGCCGTAATGGAAATGGCAATGGAAGCTCGAAAGAAGCCCAACCTTTCAACAGGGGACAAGTGAACCACATTGATGTGGAGGAGGTTGAAGATCAGCCCGATGCAAGAATCGTAAGTTTTTGTTGTCATTTATCGCAGCTTGTTCTTTTTGATATCGTGCATCGATTCATACATATCAAGGGATTTGTGGATAAGTACAAGTTACCAACCCAAGCCCTTAGGTCACCCATGCTAGTAACCTCACCCGAGCAGAGTACATGGCTAGTAAATGGTGTGATCGACCGCCACTAAGGATTGGACACTATGTTTTCCCTCGCACCTAATAGTTCGGAATCCCAAGGATTGATGTGATATTAGGAATGGATTGGTTATCAAAGTATGGAGGAAACATAGATTGTACCACAAGGTCAATTTTGCTCACCACACCGTAAGGAAGAAGGATTATATGTATCACGGCACGAGCCGAGGAGAGCACAAGTTAATTGCTTATCAGAGTGGTACAGAAGAAGTACCAAGGGTAAAGGATTATCCCGATGTATTTCCTAAGAGTTGCCGTGAATGCCACCGGATAGAGACATTGAGTTTTTGATCGAGCTGCTGCCGTGAACAGCCCGATATCGAAACGACCGCACAGATGCCCGCAAAGGATTTGGCGGAAATCAAGAAGCGATTAAGGAACTATTGATAAAGGTTTTATTCGCCAAGTTCTTCACCTTGGGGATCACCCGCTTTATTGGTGGAGAAGAAGGATGGATCGTTGAGAATGGTTGTTGATTACCGTGGATTGAATGAAGTAACAATCAAGAACAAGTACCCACTACCTATGATAAATGATCTGCTTGATCGCTTGCAAGGAGCCAAAGTGTTTTCTAAGATCGACTTATGCATCGTGGTACCATCGCTTGAAGATTCGGGAGCAAGATATACCCAAGACAGCATTTACCACGAGATATGGATCAGATGAGTATACCGTTATGTCATTTGACCGACTAACGCACCAGCCTATTTTATGAACCCGATGAACAAAGTGTTTATGGAGTTTTTGGACAAGTTCGTCGTGGTGTTCATTGATGACATTTTGATTTTCTCAAGAATGAAGAGGAACACAAGGAACATTTGAGATTGGTTTTGGAGAAACCGAGGGAACACCAGCTTGTATGCCAAGTTCAGAAATGTGAGTTTTGGCTAAAGGAAGTTGGATTTCTGACATGTTATATCCGGAGAAGGGATAGCAGCTGACCCCACAAAAGTTGAGACCAGAATCAATGGGAAGCACCAACGACAGCTTGAGAGATTCGAGTTTTGGACTCGCAGGATACTACCAAGATTCATTGAGAATTTCTCAAGGATTGCAAAGCCTATGACTGAATTGTTGAAGAAGGAAAACAAATTCATATGGACCGAGGACCGTGAGGCAAGTTTTCAGAGTTGAAGAAAAGATTGGTTACCTCACCAGTTTTGATATTGCCGATCAAACTAAGGATTATGAGGTGTATTATGACGCTCACGCCGAGGACTTGGAGCAGTGCTTATGCAAGAAGGAAGAGTTGTTTCAGATGCTTCACGATTAACTTAAGCCCCATGAGTTGAATTATGCCACTCATGATTTGGAGTTAGCAGCCACAGTATGCCTTGAAGACGTGGAGACATTTTCTCATTGGAAATCATTGTGAAGTATATACGGATCACAAGAGTTTGAAGTACATCTTCACACGTATGAATTGAATCTCGATGAGGAGATGGTTAGAGCTAATCAAGGATTATGATATGAGATTGCATTATCACCCGAAAGGCTAATGTCGAGAGGCATTTATTGAGCCGTAAGAGCCACGCCAATACCCTAATGATGGGAGAAATACCCAATGAGTTAGCCGAGGACCTTCGAGAGCTATGTTTGGAAATAGTTCCAGAGGCTATGTAGCAGCATTGAGATTCAATGACAATCGATGGACAAAATCGAGAAGCCCAAAAGGCGATAAGGAAGTTGCCTCTATAAAGGAGAAAATGAGCAAAGGAAAAGCTAAAGGATTTCGTGAGGATGAGCACGATACCCTATGGTTTGAAGACCGTGTTTATGTGCCCAATGACCCGTAGATCGTGAAGTTGATTTTGCAAGAAGCCCATGATTCACCCTATTCGATTCACCCAGGAAATACCAAGATGTATTTGGATTTGAAGAATATTTTCCGTGGACCGGAATGAAGAAGGATATTATGAGTATGTAGCAGTTATGCACGATGTCGAAAGTAAAGGCGAACATCGGTCACAGGATTGTTACAACCATTGCCGATACCCGAATGGAAGTGGATAAACTAGGCATGGATTTCATCACAGTTTTGCCAAAGACCCGCTCAGATATGACTCGATTTGGGTCATAGTCGATCGCTTGACCAAGGTAGCTCATTTCATTCCAAATAAGACTACCTATAGCAGTGCTAAGTTGGCAAAGATATACATGACCAGAATTGTGTGTTTACACGGAGTTCCGAGGAGCATTGTATCGCATGAGGAACCCAGCTTTACTTCAAATTTTGGAACCAGCTTGCACGAAACATTGGGAACCCGATTGAATTCAAGACAGCTTTCCACCCACGCATCGATGGATGACCGAGAGAGTCAATCAGATTTTGGAGGACATGTCGAGAGCTTGTGCACTAGATTATGGATCTAGTTGGGATGATAATTTGTCAGATGCAGAATTTTCCTACAATAACAGCTACCAAACCAGCTTGAAGATGGCACCTTTCGAGGCTTTGTATGGAAGAAGGTGCAGGACACCATTGTCATGGGACTAAACCGAGATCGCCATTGTTTGGACCAGATTTGATTAAGGAGTCCTAATGTAAAGTTGTTGATTCGAGATGTGCTCAAGGTAGCCCACCTGCATGTAAGAGCTATGCCGATTCAAAGCGCAAAGCGATTGAGTATGAAGTTGGAGACAGAGTATATCTCAGAGTATCCCCGCTCGAGGAGTTAAGCGCTTTGGAGTTAAAGGAAAGTTAGCACCTGCTTCGCTGGACCATATAAGATTTTGCAACGCATGGGAGAAGTTATGATAAGTTGGAATTGCTGTAAGGACTGTCAGAGTTCATGATGTATTCCATGTTTCTCAGCTTGAAGAAATGTCACCCCAGATAGCAGAGGTACCGCTAAGAGACACAAAGGCCATTGGAAGCAATTCAATTGAAGGATGACTTGACATATGAGGAAAAACCAGTTAAGATTCTCGATTATGCCAGAGAGTTACCCGCAGAAGGTTATCAAGTTTTGCAAAGTTCAAGGAGCCACCACACCGAGGATGAAGCCACCGGGAAAGAGAGGAAGTTTTGCTTAAGGACCACCTCACCTATTTTCTAGTTAACCCAATCTCGAGGGCTAGATTCATCTTATAGGTTTGTAACATCCCAAATTTTCAATTTGGAATGTTATACATTAGGTCATCATGCATATCATATTTTCTCGATTTTTCCGATCCTAGAAATTTCACGCAACTCAAGGACCCTGAGAGAGTTGAAGTTTCATAATTTTCATATTTGGGATTTCTCAAATTTTGAAAATAGGATCATTGGATTATTTAAATTATCTTCATAAAGTTTTTCCTATAAAATATTTTGAGAGGGAATAATATGACTTTCCCAAACAATTAGGAAAATGAAGATATTATAAATAAACCAAATTTGGTTTTGAAGATTTATTTTGCTTAGGCAAAATGAGCATTTAAAATTTTTATGCATGTTTGCTGTTTTAAAGTTCATTTTGTTCGACTCATTTTAGGAGTCGGGAAAATTTGTTTTATTTAAATCCGAGTTCTTTGGTTTTTTTTAATTGCTTTTGGTTTAATTTTATTTAAAAAATCACGCTACTGACCGAGGCCCACTGCCTAAGCTAGCCAGCCCTGTGCCCAGCCGCCTGCCCACCTCCCACCTCCTCCTCCGGCCCTCGCCACAAGGTGCCTCACACAGACGGCGGCCGCCGCCTCGAGTCCCGCCTGACCCGGCCCCCCTCCCTCCCAAGCCAACCGCCTCCTTTATAACCCCCCGACCTCTCTCTCACTCCAACCTCGCCGGAGCCTGCCACCACTGACCGACCGACGCTCGCCGCCGGACGCCACGACGCCGCTGGCGGACGCCGACGCCGACCTCGACGCCGAGCCTCGCCTTCCTCTAAGCGAGCCTCGAGAGCTCAAGCCGATCACCGGAGGTAGCCACCGCCTACCTGCCGATTCGGTTTTTCCCTTGAACCGATCCGTTTTTATTTAAAAAAATATGTTCGGTTTTTTTTAAAAACCTAGATTGGTTTTATTTTTTCGGTTTTCTTATTTAACGAACGCTCACCGAACTGCTCGCTTTAATGAACGCTCTCGTTGATTCGCTTCGCTAACTAACGCTCGCTTTTTAACCCGCTCGTCGCTTTTTCTTTTAATCGGATTTAATCCGCTATTTTCTGATTTGATTTCAGATCCGATTTTCAAAACTGTTTTATTTCTCGCCGCTTATCGGAATCAGTGATTCAAGCGCCGAGTTTCAGAACGAAACCGCCGTCCGACTACCCTACTTTCACAGAGTTTTGCCACTGTGAAATTTTGACCTAATTTCAGATCGCTAAACCGAGTCGTTTTCTCGAGTTTCGACTTTCGAGTTTATTTTGATTCGATTCTTTGCAACCAGGGTTCTTAAGTTGAACTTTCTCGTTAGATCTTTATTCGAGATTTCCTGCATTAGATGAGTACTTATTGTATGCTTGTTGTTTGTCTCGCTAGATCACCCGGAGTGCGCCGCTTGTTACTTCAATCTCTAGGACTCATGGATCATCGCAAGGCAAGTAACACTTTGATCATACTTTCTCTACCCAGTTTTATGCATTAGATCTATTCCTCAAACACTTGCATGATTAGGATCTAATTAAATTGTGGGTTTGGGAAGTAGATTGAGGTAGTACCTATTACCTGCTTTACTTATGAAACCTTGGGAGTTACTTCTACGCTTGCTTGTTCATGCCATGCTATGCTAGTAGACGTGATTGGGTGAGTGAATATCCATGATGATGTGAGATTGTTAATTAATGGTTTATCTAAGGTGGCAACCTAAACACACATCCGGGTGGATTGAGGCACCTGGTTTCATCAGACTTGCTCAGATTTCTTCGGACCGCCACCTGTGCTCTAAGGGATCATAAGATTATTCAAACTGAAACTTCCGTGCAGCCACAAGCCAATTATGGGCTCATGAGTTGACTAAGTCGTGCGTAACTCTACGGTAGGCTAGCTGATGTAGGGGATGTAGGTTGGTACGGTCTACCCACATGTAAGGTGCTAGCGCTTCGAAAGACTATGTCTCGGCCATCCGCTTCTCAAACACCATGTAGTGCGAGAACCAAGCGGAGGCGATCGAGTCTTGTGGGGAAAAGTGCAAACCTCTCGCAGAGTGTATAAACTAATCATGATTAGCCGTGTCCCCTGTTATGGACAATTTGAGTATCCTGTAATTGAATATCATGTGAATCTCAACATGTTACTTCTAAATAAAAGTTATTGGGTTTTGATGAGTACTTTTAATTGGGATTGAGGATGCTGTCAACCATTCTCAATGTTTAACAACCACCATGATAGTTAAATAAAATTATTCCTTTGATGTAGGGAAAATCAGCTTTATGCAATGTAATCAGAGAGCCTTACCACCAGCCATATATGCATGTAGTATAGGCTTATTCATTCATTGCTTTTATGTGTTACATTGCCAAGATATTCCATGTGTCACCTGCTGGCTGCAACTTTTCACGCTATGCACTTTTCTGCATTTATTTAGTAAGGTGTTAGGTCGTGGTTCTATACTCAAGATGCCGCTGGAGTTGATGGACTCGCTTATCTTCCAAGCCTTCCGCTGTTATTATTAGATGGCCTTAAGCCATATTATTGTATTCAGCCTTTGTGGACAACGATGTAATAAGTGTGTGATTGCTACTCGCTATAAATCCTTCAAGTACTCGTGTGGTGTCAGACATCGATCCAGGATGACACCGAGCACGAGACTTGATCCATTTGGGTCTGGTCGCCGCCGCTTATCAAATCAGTGATTCAAGCGCCTGGAGTTTCAAGAAACCGCCGCTCTGACTAATCAACTTAAACAAAGTTTTGCTACCGTAAAATTTTGACTTAGTTTCAACTTGCTAGAACCAAGCCGTTTTCTTCCGCCGTTGTTTTCTTCGTTGTTTTGTTCGTTCGCTTTCTTTGCAACCAGGGTTCTTAAGTTGAACTTTTGGTCAGATCTTTATTCGAGATTTACCGGCATTAGATGAGTAATTATTGTATGCTTGTTGTTTGTCCGCGATAGATCACCCGAGTGCGCCGCTTGTTACTTCAATCTCTAGGTTTCGCAGATCATCAACAAGGCAAGTAAAACTTGATCATGTTTTTCACTACCCAGTTTTTTATGCATTAGATCAATCCTCAAACATTGCATGATTAGGATCTAATTAAATTGTGGGATGGGAAGTAGATGAGGTAGTACCTATTACCTGCTTTACTTATGAAACTTGGAGTTATTTTCACGCTTGCTTATTTGCCATGCTATGCTAGTAGACGGGGTTGGGTGAGTGTATCCATGACAGATGTGGAGATTGTTTAATTAATGGTTTATTTAAGGTGGCAACTTGAACACACATCCGGTGGATTGAGGCACCCGGTTTCCACCAGACTTGCCTGTTTTTCTTCGGACCGCCACCCGTGCTCCAAGGATCAAGAGATTATTCAAACTAATAACTTCCGTGGTGCAGCCACAAGCCATTATGGGCTCGCATAGTTGATTAAGTCGTGTAACTCTTATAGTGGTGGAATAGCAGCATGTAGGGGATGTAGGTACCGTCTACCCATCGTAAGGTGCTAGCGCTCTGAAAGACTATGTTCGCCATCCGCTTCTCAAACACCCTCGTAGTACGAGAAACCAAACGGAGGCGATCGAGTCTTGTGGGGAAAAGTGCAAAACTCTCTGCAGAGTGTATAAACTAATCATGATTAGCCGGTCCCTTGTTATGGACATATTGAGTATTCAGACTTGAATATCATGTGAATCTCAACATGTTACTCTAATTTAATATTGTTGGGTTTGTTATGATTATTTTTAATTGGGATTGAGAATGTTGTCAACTCATTCTCAATGTTTAACAACCACCTTGATAGTTAAAACAAATTTATTCTTTGGCAGGGAAAACTGGCTTTATGCAAAACTGAAATCCGAGAGCTTTACCACCAGCCACATATGCATGTAGTATGCTTATCATTCATTATTTCTTCTATGTGTTACATTGCCAGATATTCCATGTGTTGACCTGCTGGCTGCAATTTTGATGTTGCAGACTTTTCTGCACGACATTTAGTAAGGCATTTTTAGGTCATGGTTCTATACTTTGATGTTACCGGAGTTGATGGACTCACTTATCTTCCAAGTCTTCCGCTGTTATCAAGTATTAGATGGCCTTAAGCCATTTTTATTGTAATAAGTCCTCCTTTGGACAACGATGTAATAAGTGTGATTGCTACTCTGTTATAAATCCTTCAAGCATCAGTGGTGTCGACATCGATCCAGTGGATGACACCTGAGCACAGAGATTTGATCCATTCGGTCGGGTCGCTACAGAGATGGTATCAAGTACGCTTGATCGTGAGGACACGTACCACTAAGTTAAAGCCATAGATCACTACTCTTCACATTTTCTAACTCCTCATCTTTTTCTACTTTTAGGATGACTGACGAAAAGATCAAGTACGCCTCAAATCCAGATGAAGGCACACCTTTTCGATTTCACTTGAAGGAAGTCACCAAGCACCTGGAACATTGACTACCAAGCTTCACCGACTTTCAACGCCACTCGCCTGAAGTAGAGCGCTGAAGATTCAAGCTCACGTTCGGGAAGGACATTCGCCTCAATCACCAAGCCTATAAATAGTGTTTTTAGTGCACCAACCTGAGTCTGGAGAGCATGGCAGCTCATATCACCATGGGACGATTACGAAGTTTACTAAGAAGACCTCAAGGACACCATCTACCAAAG
>JAHIAM010007484.1:0-100180 GCA_021605205.1 Aegilops longissima | reverse complement strand
GGCTCCCCTCCCAAAATGCTCTTACAACCTTCAAGGCAAAGCCCGAACTCTATCTGCGCAGGGTAAGAAAGCAGGAACAACATGCGGTCAGTCGGATAAATCCCCCAATGCATCCTCAAGGGCACCTCCTAAATCGTCGCTGGCCTCGCTGGCCTCGCCATCGCTCTCCGCGTTGCCGTCAACGGCGTCAGGGCCGTTCACCACGCCGCCTTCATCAGCAGCCACGACCACGCCGTCGTTATCAGAAGCGAAGGCCTTGACGAGGGCATCCACGTTGTCTTCCACCCAGTGCGCCAGGTCGTCTCGGACGGCCTGGGGTACTGAGGCGATGGCGGCGTCAAAATCGAAGTTGGGGTCCATGTTCCGAAGATGGCTGAAGACACGAGAAAAGGCGCGCCCGAGCAGGGCGCGGCTCCTCTCCTCCACCAACATGTTGGCTCTGACCGACCACACCTCTAGCTGCGTCACCACGTCAGTGAAGAACTGAAGGTTGCCAGCATAGTTGACTGCATGGCGCTTCGCCAGCGGCCGCCTCGCGAATGTTACCCAAAGGCGTGTTAGCTCTCTCCGGGCGTGGAGAGCATGGGGCCATGCTCGTGCTCGAGATCCGCCGCTGGTGTATCTCGTCCTCGTTACGCCCGCATAGCGGCCTCGGCCTCGTCCACAGTTGACGCGGAGAAGAAGCGCCTCAGCGCGGGAGGTAGTCAGCTCTTCCTGCGCCACGCCGAGGGCGGCCCGGGAAGCGTCGGCCCGCCGCGTCACTTCATCCATCTTGGCCCTTAGGGCGGCGGTCCTGCCTTCAGCCTCGACCCTGATCAACCCTAGCCTCTCCTCGAACTCGCGCTCAAGGCTCAAGCGGGCCGTCGCCACCCGGCGTTCAACCTCCTCCAGGACTCGGGCCTCCTGCGCAGCGACGTCATCCTCCGCCTGCATCACCAAGTGCTCCCTCGTCTCCAGACGCTCAAGATCGCGTCTTGGCGTTCGGCGCTTCGGCGTCAGTGCCTCCTCACGCCTCGGGCTCTGCACAGTCGGCCAAGCCCCTTCGCCGGCGCAAGGGCCGTCTCACGCAGCTCCACCTGCTGCTCGAGGAATGGCACCAGGCACAGGTTCCCGCCCGCTCCTCCGCCGCCTCACGCCGCCCGGTCAGCCTCTCGGGCCTCCTCGACAACACAGAGCAGGCCTCTCGAGAGGCGCCACGGCGCCTCGGCTTCCTCATTGTCGAGTCACGCTGGTGGTGCGCAAGGCAACAACCCCTTTAGCTTGCGCCCCTCTTCCAGCTAAGCGCGAGGCCCTCGGCTTCAAAGCGCGTGTCTTCGTTAGCGAGCTCTCGCCAAGCTGGCTCCTTGCTTGACCGCCATTGGAGAAACCCTTAGCGAAGGACACGGCGCTCCCAGGCGCGCGAGCCGTCTTTGCGTCATCATCCGCCCCGAGCATGCGCGGGGGGCCACGAATCAGCCCCCCCTTTGGGCAGGGGGCTGGGGGCTGGCGCCCTCATGATGGCCAGGCACACCCTGCCAGAAGCCCGGCCTAGAGCTGGCTCGTCCCGAGCGAAGAGCGAAGGGCCGACCTCAATGTCGCCATCCATGGCAGACAGGAAGCCCAAGGCAGGCTGGCTATGCCCGAGAAGGCTTTCGCGAAGGAGGGTCGCGAGGTCTTGTGAGCCGCGATGCACCACAGAATGGCTCACCTCTCCGTGGCCTCACCACAAGGGCTCTGCTTGAGCTCGGGCCTTCGAGAGGCGATGGAGAGGGCGAAGCCTGGGAGGATGGCTCCTCAACCATCTCCGTGAGCTCGGCAGGAAGGGCCTGCGGGGCAGGGATCAGCCAAAGCAACGGGAAGATAAGGAACTAGGAAGGGAAGGCTTACTCATCAATGGCGAAATACTTCCCTCACGCTTCGCAGAGGCTAGGGTAATCGTCACCCAAGGCCTCCCTTCCCTTCGGGAGAGCCTCGAAGTCCGCCTGGCGGCCCGGGAGTTCAGCGCGGGGTCGGCTGCGGCGAGAATAAGCATCGAGCAACCCGGCATCAGGCGTGCATGCAGCGCCGCGCCGCCGGTCGCCTCACCAGAAGGATAGGCTGAGGCTCCGAGGGCCTTGGCCACGCGAGGCCGGGCCACCGACTCAACGCCTTGACCGCAGCATTGCGGGCCTCGGGGAGCTGCCACCTCGGGAGTGCCACTTGGCATCGTCATCCCGGCGGAGGCCCCTCGGCCTCGGTGGCCCATGCCTCCTGTTCCACCACTCGGGAAGGACCGCCGTGGGCGGCCCAAGGCGATCACCACCACTGGGTTCTCGCGAGGCCCCATGAGGGCTGCGGGCGCAGCCCCATTCTTGACTGGGCATCTGCTTCACAAAGTCACCCTGCTCGAGCAAAAGTACAAAAAGCACCCCTTGCGGATGCTGCGGGGGAAGGATCCCGATCTGGACCAGAGCACCTTCCTCGGCACTTGGCGTCGAGTCCTCCTCTGGAGCCTCATGCGGTCTTCACGCCCGCTGAAGGCCCACATCCGGCGAGAATGGCGGGGAGAGAAGCAATCTGACATAACATGAACTCCTTCACCACCTTGGGCACCGTCACGCGGCGCCCTCGGGAGCAGCGACGCGCGAGACGAGGCAGTCGGGGCTCGTGGCGACTCAGCCCCACTGAGTTGGGGACAGCGGGCGATGTTGGCTCCGAAAGCAGGGGGCTGGGCACCCCGACATCCACGTATAGCCACCGCTCATGGAACCCAGACGCGGGTGGAGGAAGGCTGAAATCAATCCCTGAAGCCGCTGTTTCTGGTGCGGCAATGAAGCTCGCGCACCCCGAGCATTGGGTGGGATCGATGAGGCGCAAAGAGAAGAAGTGACGCAGCAAGGCCACTGAAGGAGGGATGCCCATCATTGCCTCACAGACAAAGGCGAAGACGGCAAGAAGAGTTATTGATTTAGGACCCAAATGCATCATATGGATCTGGTAATGGGAAAGCACAACATTGAAGAAATCGGAAAAGGGGGGAACCAGTCCATACAGGCGTCGGTGAAATCTGGACCTCGGTGACTACTCTGTCAATGGAGAAGCGAGGCGGGCCAGGCCGTCGTTTTCCCTTTTCGTTGAAGATAGTGGCAAGAGCGAGCTGACCTTGTCCAAGCCTTCTCGGTTGAGTATGATCGACCGATCGGCAATGAGAGCCGTCGGCGGCGAACAAAACGAGACATCGGTTTCTTCCCTTTCCCTTCTTCGTCGGACCATGGCGACGGAAGGAAGGATTCAAGATTGGATTGGCGCGAGGCGGAGCTCGAGAGGAGGAAGAAGCGAGGGGCGGTCGAACAGCGAAAAGAGAGGAGTATGTGTGCAACCACGGTCCGCCAAGCTGGGCGCAAAATAAGGAGGCGTGGGGGAGCAGGGCCGCCGTCCAATAAACCGCCACGCTGGCGCCGAGAGCCATGCAGGCTGTTAGGGCCCGCGGCGCTTCACACCCGCCCCTTCGCTTCTCTGCTCAGCCAAGTCCAGTAGCGCCTTGCGCCGGGGGCTCTTGTCGGCGTTGCAGGAGCAGGGTACCAGACTTGCCTGCCTCACGGCTGTGGCGTGGTGAGGGTGGCCACCACGACCCATCTTCATCGGCACAAGCTCAAGACCCTCGAGAGGCCAAACCTCATGAGGCGGACGGCGAAGCTTCCTCGAGCCGCGGCCTCGTCGGGCTGGCTCGCGAGGAGGTGGAGAGATCAGGCGGGGTACCTCACGAGGTGCCCATGGCGCAAGCCATGACGACCAAGGCGCCCGGTGAGCGCCCGCCCACGATGTCCTCATTTCCTCTTTGGTGCAAAGGGGCAAGCGCGGCGAGAGCATCAAGCAAAGGCACCCGTTTGATTGCAACAAGACCAAGACCGTCATAGCGGCGGGAAGGAAGTCATCGTGGAGCCCAAGCCGGCGTCACCACCAGAGCCTTTGGTAGGCGAGGACCAACTTTAGTCAGGATAAGTGTACTAGATGTTCCCCTTCAAAATGGCCAATTGTTGGCGCCCTTCCCGCTCAATATTTGGGAAGAGGCCCAGGGCCTTTGCCTATAAATAGGACTAGCCACCCATAGAGCTAGAGGCCCCCGGCATAGAGAGATCAATCACAGAAAGAGAGACAGAAGCGAATGAACTCCCCTAGCAGTTCATCGCACCAGCCAAGAACAGACGCTCGCGAGGCTGTTCTTCCTTGTATTGTTTATCACTAGCCCAAGAGGCAATCCACCATGCCACAAACTAGAGTAGGGTATTACACCAAAATGGTGGCCCGAACTAGTATAAACCTTGTGTCCCTTGTGTTGCTCTTCGTGTAGTTCTAGATCCTTGCGAGGCGATGAGGTGTAGGTAGGCAGGAGGTGTCGGCGCGCACCCCAGAGTTTGAACCTAGAGGGTCTGCCGGAACCCGAAATCCGACAATAGTTCCGTGCTGGACACATAAAAGCATGTTCCACTACAAAAAAAACTGCCTCATGACACATCCGTGACATTTTGGGCGAGCGAAATTTTTTTCATCATACATATGACACTTCTATGGCGATAATTGTGACAAAACCGGTATCATCATAGATGTGGTGGGCTCCTACTTCTATGACAAAAATCATGACGAAAAATGGGCTTTTAAGTCTGGGCGGGCGGAGGCGCAGCTGCATGACATTCTTTGGGCCGTCCATGGCGGAAAAACCCGTGGTAGAAGCGAGGGAGGAAAATTTTGGGAGTTCCGGTTACGGTGGGAGGTCGGGGCGGCGATCGCGTTTCTCTCATACGTCTGCGGCGTGTGTGCGGGCGTTGGCTCTAACTGAACCCGGCGGTGATTGGGCTCTAAGCGAACCCGGCGATTACCTTTGCGAGCTCTGCGTTCTTGAACCCGGCGATCGATCGATGGCTGTTAAGCGAACCCGATCGGCGATTCGCCGCTCTGCTGCTAAGCGAAGCCGATCGATCTGCCTCACAGGATGAGCGAGTGGCGTTGCGGGGGGGTTTGGATGAGCGATGGCGGTGGCGTTGCCTCTGGATGAACAGGACCCGTGGTGTGGTGGAGGGCTGGATGAGCGATGAGCGGTGGAGGGTGCCCGTGGAGGGTGGTTGAGCAGGACCCGTGGTGTGGAGGGCTGGATGAGCGATGTAGATGGTGGAGGGTGGTTGAGCGATGGCGGTGGAGTAGCGGCGGTGGAGGCTGGATGAGCAGGAGCCCGTGGAGGCTGGAGGAGGTCGTGAGCCCGTGGAGGCTGGAGGAGGTCGACGGTGGAGATGAACGGTATCCGTGGAGTCCGTTTTGCGATGCGCCACACCTCCCGATGAACAGGACCCCCCTTTGACCGTGTCCAACAGGTCCGTTTAAATCCGTTTTGCGATCGCCACACCCTCCGATCAACGGGACCCCGTTTCGACCGTAGGAGGTCCGTTTCCTCCGTTTTGCGATGCGCCACACCCTCCCGATCAACGGGACCCCGTTTGACCGTAGGAGGTCCGTTTCCTCCGTTTTGCGATGCGCCACACCTCCCGATCAACGGGACCCCGTTTCAACCGTGGGAGGTCCGTTTCCTCCGTTTTGCGATGCGCCACACCCTCCCGATCAACGGGACCCGTTCGAACATAGGAGGTCCGTTTCCTCCGTTGTGCGATGCGCGAGCCTCGTTCCATCGTCTTGTTCCGTCCAAGCCCTCCCGATGAACACGACCACGCATTTTGTTCCGACCCAGCGGTTGGCTCCCCATGAACACGGCGGCGATGTTGTTTCTCCGTTCCGACCCAGCCATGTACGTATCGCGCGGTAGGCGTTGAGACCCTGCCCGTATGTACGTGCGTGGCGTATTTTCTTTCTTGCACCCTCGCCGATGTACGTGCGTGTACATGCTACGTGCGCGCCTCTACTACGACAAGTGCGCACCTCTACTACGACCGGTATGTACGTACGTTCGCGACCAGAATGACAACGCTATATGTGCGCTTGACCAGGTGGGTCCGGTATCGAGCACTTCCTTGCGTGCGAAGATGTAGCTGGTGGGTCTCGGCGGTCGAAGCGAATCGTTTTTTGCCGGACACACTTCTTGCGTGCGAAGATGTAGCTAGTGGGTCCCAGCGGTTAGGAGCGAATCGTGGGTCCCAGGCTGTTTTTTTTTGCGGGCGCACTTCCTTGCGTGCGAAGATGTAGCTGGTGGGTCCCAGCGATCGAGGCGAATCGTTTTTTTGCGGACACACTTCCTTGCGTGCGAAGATGTAGCTGGTGGGTCCCGGCGGTCGAAAATCGTTTTTTCACAAAATCGGTGGCCCGTCCGGTGGGTCCCATTGTCGGTGGAGGAATAATTATTTTGCATGTAATAAGGAGGCACTTCCTTGCTGCGGCCGTGGACCAAGCTGTCGGCCTCTCCACGTCTGATCCACGTCCGATGGAAGCCGTTCCTTGACCATGTTGACCACGCCGCGCCGAGACCACCAGGCGGTGGGCGATGGCGAGGCCTAGGAAGGGGCGGCGGGAGAAGGGGAACGTGGCGGTGGATGCCCAGCGTGAAGAGAGTCTGAGGTTCAGCGGTTCGCTGCGGTGTGAGGCTGCCGTCGCTGCAGAATAACGGGGGTGTGGGTGAGTAGAGGATGGCACGGCCAGCGGTGGGAGTAGTAGGGGCGGTGAGGCCTCCGCCGCATCATGGCCGACCACGGGAGGCGGGAGCACGAGGCACGACCGGCGCTGGTTTGGGCGGTAATTTGGAGCAAGAAGACCAGAGGTTGAAGAAGCACTATGGCCGTTGGATGGACATCGTATGGTCCTTTGGAGCTAGAATCGTGCATATTGACTAAGTTGACAAAGCCCTCCGTCCCGTCAACTTAGTAGGCCCTAAGTCAGCTGCCACTATCTTTGGGTCCCAGCTAACGGTAGAGTATTCATTTTTGTGCGTAATAAGGAGGCACTTCCTTGCGTGCGAAGATATAGCTGGTGGGTCCGAGCTGTCGGTGGCGATAATGTTTTTTCGCGAAATACCCTTCGGTGGGTCCTTGTCGGTGGAGGAATCATTATTTTGCGGCGTAATAAGGAGGCATTTCCTTGCGTGCGGCCGTGGACCCGGTTGTCGGCCTCTCCGCGTCTGATCCGCCAGATGCATGTCGATCGTTGACCACGTTGACCAGGCAGCCGAGAAACACCGAGGCGGTGGAAGGCGGCGAGGCCTAGGAAGGAGCGACACGGAGGCGGGGAAGACTCGGCGATTGTTTCCCACGCGGAGGAGTCTGATGTCTGAGGTTTCTTGGTTAAATCTGCCGTCGCGGAGAATAACAGCGGTGTGGGTGAGTAGAGGATGGCTAGGCCAGCGATGGGAGTATGATGGGGCGGTGAGGCCTGCGTGGCAGCAGAGCCGGCCGCGGGGAGGAGGAGCGAGCAGTCCGTCGGCGCTTGTTTGGCGGTTGGAGCAGGAAGAAGCGAGAGATTGAAGAAGCACGGCGGCCGTTGGATGGCCATCCAACGATCCTTTGCTTGTCGTCAACCTTTTTTAGGAAAGCCTCAAATCTGTGGAAAACAGCATACAACCCATCTGCCATTATTTCTAATAATTTACAGCCCATTTGCTAATTCTTAAGGTTTTTGGAGCCCATATTCTTTTTGTTAGCATTACAGCCCATATTGTGGCCACGGTTAAAAATTATCTGAAATTTTGCATATTTGGTGCGGTCGAACTGTTTTTAATCCCGAAATTTTGACTCACATTCAAACTGATTTTAAAAATAAATGTATATCAATATAAAATCCAACAAATTCTCCACGCATAAAAATTAATGTAATTTAAAATCTCGAAATGAAAAAAAGATATTTGAAACTAATTGCGGTTTGATGTGTTTTAAAATGTACAGCCCATTTCTCATTCTTGATGGGCCATTTTCTCGGCCAGCCAGAATAAAAGCTCTCCTCGTCTTGAAAGATTTGCAGCCCAACAGGCTGACAAAGCGACTTACTTGGCAAATCACAAAAAAACTGGGTTGTGGCCGTGGACCCAGGTATCGGCCTCTCCACGTCTGATACTCTTCGATGGAAGTCGTTCCTTGACCACGTTGACCACGCCGCGGAGAGCACCACGGCGGTGGGCGGCGGCGAGGCCTAGGAAGGGGCGACGACGGGCCGGGAAGATGTGGCGGTGGAAGCCAGCGGAGAGAATCTGAGGTTCACTGGTTTGGCTGCGGTGTGAGGCTGCCGTCGCCGCGAGGCTGGCCAGCGGTGGGAATAGTAGGGGCGGTGAGGCCTCCGCGGCAGCCTGACCCGCCCACGGGAGGCGGGAGCATGAGGCACGACCGGCGCTGGTTTGGTAATGGAGCAAGAAGACCGGAGGTTGAAGAAGCACTACGGCCGTTGGATGGACATCGTCAGTCCTTTGGAGCTAGAATCGTTCATATTGACTAAGTTGACAAAGCCCTTCGTCCCGTCAACTTAGTAGGCCCTAAGTCAGCCTCCCACCAAGGTGGGTCCCAGCTAGCGGGGGAGTATTCATTTTTGTGCGTAATAAGGAGGCACTTCCGGTGGGTCGAGTGACAATGGGGGAACGTTTTTTCACGAAATCGGTGGCCCGTCGGTGGGTCCCAGCGATCGAGGGCAAACGTTTTTTTCAAAATCGGTGGCCCGTCCGGTGGGTCCCTATTTGTCGATTGGAGGAATCATTATTTTCCGCGTAATAAGGAGGCACTTACTTGCTGCGGCCGTGGACCCAGCTGAGACTCTCCACGTACAGTATACTTCCAATGGAAGTCGTTCCTTGACCACGTTGACCTCGCCGCGTTCCGTTGCATGCATGCGTCCATGGGCGTGGTGCGTCCCCACTGTCAGCCTCTCACGTACAGTCATCTTCCGATGACTCTCGGTTGTTGACCACGTTGACCACACCGTGCGGCGCGCAGTTGGAGCGACCGGAGATGGGGAAGGCAGGCGGTGGAGTCGCGAGATGGAAGGTGTGGGAAACTTCACTGGTTGGTGCATGGCAGCACAGCCATGGTGCCGCCCACGGGAGAGCAGGAGCAAAAACGAGAGGTTGAAGAAGGAGCACGGCTGTTGGATTAACATCCAGCGGTCCAGCTGCTAGAATCATTTGTTGATTAAGTTGACAAAGCCGTGCGTACCGTCCGCTTAGTAGGCCCACAAGTCGATCACCAAATCAGCGGGTCCCGGTATCAGCGGGATGAATAATTTTTTTGCAAAACAAGGAGGCACTTCCTTCCGTGCGAAGATACAGCCGGCGGGTCCCAGCTGTCGGTGGAGAAACATTTTTTCAGCTTAATAAGGAGGAACTTTCCTTGCGTGCGACCATGGACCTCGTGGGTCCCAGCCGTCGAGCTCTCCACGTCTGATCCTCTTCCGATGACTCTCGTTTGTTGACCACGCCGCACGAACACAGCGAGGCTGGGCGGCGAGCGAGGCCCGGACGGGAGCGACTCGGAGATGGGAAAGCGCGGCGGTGGAGTCGCAGATTGAGAGGAGGAGAAGGGTTATAACTGGTTACATTGCGGCGTGGGGCTGTAGTCTATGGAGAATAACAGGAGGTGTCGAGGGTGGAGGGATAGCCTGGCGGCGGTGGGGTAGCGCTTGCAGCGATGCGTGCTAAGCGAGCCGCTAGCCGCGGAGGCGGACCAAGCGGTCCCGCGGACGCTGGAGGAAGAAGACGAGAGATTGAAGGTGCATGCCGGCCGTTGGATATAAATCCAATGGCTGTGGATGACACAATCATTTGTTGACCAAGTTGACAACGCCCTGCGTAGGCTTTGACCTATTGGCCCACATGTCAGCCTGCAAAAATGTGGCATATATTTAACCCATGTTTTCTAGAATGTACAGTCCATTTGCTGGGCTGGGTGAACAAATAATTTCGCGTCAATCAGGCCCATTTATATTTTCTAAGAAATCCCAGCCCATTTGCACTTCCTTGAAATACACGTATTAGGTGGGCTCGTTATATATATAATGTTATGTTAGAAGGAGCAATTAATATCAAAGAATAAACCGGAGGGCACATTTATATATATATATATTAAGAAATTAGCGAGTTATTGCTCAAAATAAAAATGAGCGCGTTATTATTAAATTGGTCCTTAAAATCTTACAAGCTTTTGTATGCAATCACCAGGATTTTCCTTGCACGTGAGTCAAAAACAACCAGGATTTTCCGTTAAACATTTACTTTTATAAGTTAATAACACGTGGGATGTTTTTATAATGTATATATAAGTCTCTATAAAATATCGATAATAGTAATAATATAAATATATATAATGTGGTTAGAAGGAAAACATAAATTGGACACAACATTACTTTTATAAGAGACCTGCGTTTTATACCCACGGTAGGCATACTAACAAGTTCACACACAAATACAACGAGAAAAGGTAAACATTCATATCAAACTCAGGTTCACAGGACACGTTCATATTCATAGCCAACATTCACTATCAACAACTCAAAAGATTCATATATACACAAGCTCATATATATCTATGCATCCAAATGATTGATAGATCACACGACAATATTCATACATAATTCACAAAAGATTCAGATATACACATGTTCGGTATGTTTATGCATCCAAATGATTGAGATCACAGCCAATATGATCCATGGATGAACTTTAATTACCTAGGGTACAGGTGGTAAATGGTGTTCAATCGGAGGTACTTCTTGCTAAAATTAGTTCTTGTGCGAGTAAACTTTCGAGTACATAAGAGGCAACATAGACAATCTGAACTTTGCTTGTAGGTTTATCCTCAAATAGTGGCCTCGTGCGAGGGAGGTTTGAGCAACTTGGCCACTACTTTCATCCAACTAGTTCTTGGCTCATCTTGGTCACATATCTCGCCAAAATTCTACATTGCGGAGCGAGAAAGGAGGCGGTTGAAAAAATGAACCACCCAAATTTTTGTGCAGTTCAAGCTGAAATGGAGCATCCTTGGCGTGCGAGACTGATTAAGTGCGGATGAATATCTGCGTCAACCAACATGCGGAATCTTTAGACTCCATGCCATATAGTTCGCTACCATATGTGCCGATAACCAAAAGGCACAAGTTGGGACCAAAAAGGCTGGACTGCGTTTTTCTGGCTATGCACCAAGCAATATTTTTGGCGTTCACTCTCCTAATACTTGGAGTTTGACAATTGGTTGGCGCGGTTGATACTCGAATGAATATAGGCACTTCTTGTCAACATCGATGCTTATGCGAGTGAACTTTGGAGTACATAGCAGCATCATAAGTACCTGTCCATCGATCATTTTGTGCAGTTCTCTGAAATCACCCGATGTAATGATTTGCTGCGAGTTCAGGCTCCAAATTACTCCTTTATGAAATCGGCAAACAGTAGCACAATACCAAATTACCAATACATATGACAGGCACAATAATCGGGATAAAGACCAGTACCAACCTGTGTGAGGTAGCATATCAATTACTATTTCCTTTGGTTGGAAGCGAGATAAATAGCGGTGACAACAAAGGAAGAAAGCAAGCGGAGATTAGCGGTGACGGAAAAGAGCGGAAGTTGTCGAGGCAATGAAGCACCCAAAGTTTTGTGCAGTTCCACCAAAATCGAGCATCCTGTTGGCACATATATTGAGAGAGTGAGATTCTGTAATAGTGGGACTAGTTGATGAAACATACACTAACAAATAGAAGCACCCTCATTATCTTAATGGGTAAAGTTAGCAACATAGTAGTCTTGCTTAAAGAGAGGTATTAGTTTATTTAATCGGTGCCAATTAGCTCAACTCAACACTCAAAGCATTGCCATTTATCATAGGTTGCAAAACTTAAAAGTGCAAAGATAAAGGAGTTTCTCATGACGATAGTACGATACAAATAGAGATGACAACAAACTAATATGGATGAAGGCCTTAGGCCCATACCAACTGAGAAAAAAAGCTTATTCATGTAGTCCCATAAGAGATGATAAAGCACTCACTTTGGAATCACACAATAGTATATATTTTGTGCACTTCAAATGTATGGTTGAAATCACTCTTGTTTACCGATCTTTGAGATTATATCGAAAGATTATCAAGAACTTCCAGCAGAGTTAAAGCCTTGGCTGGGATACAGTTCATTGTATTGTCTTGTGTAGTTCCACTAAAATGTATGATTGGCACAACATGATCCCTGTTTGCACAAGTAGGAACAAGGTGAAACCTTCATTAGCTTAGTGAGAAAGGATAGGAAGACATTAGCATATTACTCAAGCAGTAGCATCAAATTCATGATGGACAATCATAAAACATTGCCTCATTGAACCAATGGCAATAAATTGACATGCAAAACAATAGCACTATTATGTCATGACACTAATAATATTCCTCCTGCTCCACCACATGATTCACCTCCATAGACAAACATTCACACGTACATGATTCAGCATAGGGTCCTACTAAAGATTTGTTTAACTCCAACAGGAAAATTAGGCGATAATAAATTAGTGGTACTTAAGTACTCCTAATTAATTAAGTGAGACAGCAAGTGGAAGGGCTCCTGGAGGATCGTCTCACATGTAAGGTAGTCGTTGCGGAGCCCTTGAATGGCCTCGGCCGAGGCCTCACAGCTTCAACAAGATCGCCTTAGCACTTTATTTATTCTTCTTCTTCTTCCTCTTCATGCTCTGTTTCTCTTTCTCCTCACCGTTGGTGAAACCAAGTACATGATTGGCCTTCTAATTCAGAATTGGTTTTGTCAGTGAGGGAGTACAAGTGTACTAGTAAAAACAACATTATTTTCTCATGGCAGTCGGAAAATAGAGATGAACACATGCATTAAATATCATTCTTACCTAAAGGAAGGTTATGGCGCCAATATGGATGATGAGGATTGGAACACAGATCTCCCTTTGTGCAGTTCCACCAAAATGAACCAACTGTTCCATTCTGACATTCGAGTTAAACAACACAAAAGTCACTTCTTTTAAGAAGAGTTTTGTGCAGTGCACCAAAAGGTCACAACAGCAACCAGGTGAATTGGATATCCCTGTTTGCACAAAAAGGCATAGAGGAAACAGTCAGAGTCTCAAACAATTACAGGCAAAAACATTTGGCTAAACTTGTCAGAGTCTCAAACAATTACAGAGCAAAAATAGTGGCATGGCTTCATTTTACCAGGGACATTATATTAAGAACAGCTAAGGCTGCGTTAGGTTCACACGGTTTGGTGCAGGATTTTCGTAGGAACACAATTCCTACGGTATTCTTTCCTTCAACCGTTGAAACATGGAAAGGTGAATAGTGTTTCATAGGAAAGCTGGTGCAGTAGTCTTGATTCCATAGGATTAGAAACATCCACGCTGCTCATTTTTTGGGCGGAAGCCGAGGCGGCGCTTCGCTGCCATGCGTTAGACAGGTTGCTTGTGTTGTGTTTGCGGAATAAAAAATCAACCTATGTGTGGTACGTGAGGTGAGGACAAGAGTAGTCACTGTGCAGCTGAATAAACAAATAGCATCTCATCCTGCCAAGCATGCTACTCTAAAAAAACAAATCTGTACATTTAGTAGTCCATCCGAACACATTCTCTTGAGAGTTTCCTCCGGTTCGCTGTTCCATAGTTTTATACCTACATTCCTTTCCTATTCCTCTATTTTCATCAAGATCTATGTTTTCTGCCCCTTTATTCCGACCGGAGCCTAAATATTTGGTATAAGGGCATGGGACAGTGGGTGCACCAGCAGTACAACACCATGTACGTAAACAGGGGCATAAAGTGGTGATTCATAGTTTGTTGCCCCGAGAAACAAACATCCAAGAAACATATCTGGGTTGGTCCCATTTTTGTTCACTCTAGCCACCTACTCCTATGTGTGGATAGCAAATCTAGTCCTGGTCATACCACTTTGTGTACAGCGTTACCCCTATATTTCCTTTTAGACCAAGAGACCGGTTGGATGACCAGTCTGTACTACTTTCACCCCCTTTCCTTCCTGTTTGTACCAAGTCCGATGTACATACTAAATTCCCTCACCCCACTTTATTTCTTGTTTGAACCAAGTACTCCCTCCATCCGGAATTACTTGTCATCAAAATGGATGTGTCTAGAACTAAAATACATATAGATACATCCATTTCAATGACAAGTATTTTCGGACGGAGGAGTACATGATCGACTCCATGAAGTAGCTTTACCTCTAACAATAGAAGAAAAAAAAAGGTGACGTTGGACCATCCGATCGAGAGGGGCTGAGAGGTGAAAATGATGCACATGCAGCAACGTGGCGAGCTGGGGAAGTAGAGCTAAAGCGGTTTGAATGAAGATATACGAAGGTCGTCGGGATGTGGATAGGTGGGCGGCGGGAGGCGGATCCGCCCACAAGCAACAGCAGAAGGATCGGAGGACCTCCAGCGCGGCGCTCGGCCGAGATAGCAGTGCGGCCGGCGGTGGGTCTCCTCCCTCGCTGTCGACGACGGCCTAAACGCTGCCCCTCCTCCCTTCACCGGCGGAGGGATCGTCGGATCTGTAACCAGCGGTGAGGATAGAAAGCCGTGTTTTTGAAGGAGAAAGACAGTGTTACTACCCTATCTTGTTTAGATCTGGAGAGGATGAGAGTATGTGAATAGAGCAACCCTAGCAAGCAAGCGCGGGCTCCGGCCTATATATAAGTAGTGGGGTAGTTTTCCTTTTCACTCCATCAAAACAATCGTTTAAAATTGTGTACTACTACATGCCGGTCGCGGTTTTTTAGTTGTTGATTGTTTTTGAGATAGCTACCGCTTGTTCCAAGTGGTGTTACGGTGTGCCAGGTCGCACTTTGTATCGTTCAAGTCAGGTACTACAAGTCCCTCCATTAAATGAACAACCACCCCTCGTAAAAATTGTGAACAAGCCCACGGCTAAAATTAAGCGGAAGCGTGGGTTGCCCCAACATGCATTATTATTTATATTTTCTACTCCTCCGTTCCTAAATATAAGTCTTTTTATTAGCCACACCTAAGACAAGAATTTTTTATTAGCAGTGAACCCTACATGTCATAGACACAAAAATTGTGGCAAGATTCCCTTAGGCAAGCCAAACTGTGTCTAACAATTTGAGCAACTCAGGTTAGGCAAGTGTGGCAAGTGTGAGAAAAATAATGTGGCAACATAAGACAAACATAGTCACAATCCAAACAGCCCCGTAATTTTTTGTGACATGCATGAAAATTTGGTTAGTTAAATTTATAGTCAAAATTTGGCAAGGTGCATCAAATCAACACATGCAAGTATCAAAAGGAAAGTCACGGCATGCATGCATCTGTTGTACTCCCTCCGTTTCCAAATATAAGTCTTTTTAGAGATTACAACAAGTGACTACATACGAAGCAGAATATGTCTACTCCTACATACAAAGTAGCCCATTTGAAATGTGTAAAAAGACTTTTATCGAGTGCAGTGCTTTGATGTGTCGCGTCAACTCGTACAAGACCGAGAAATTTGATTACTACGACGCCCTCTCCCTCGCGGACTGAGCTCCGGTGCCTTAACTTTTGCCTTTGGCTGCATGACAGGAGGGCCAACCACTGTTGGGCCCACTGTCATAGGCATAAAGCGGGAGCGATAAATAAAGCTTTCGCTACATGCTATCCCTCCCGCACGAGGTGGGCGGACATGCAGCGATGGATTCGATCTTGTAGAAGTAGGAGTAGCATCATTGTTCGTCTTCTCGAAGAGGCGAAGAGCCAAGCGCAACCCGAACGTGGCAGTTGCGAACGCTCGCGTGGTGCGGTTCCTTGGAGCACGCATATACTAGCCAGGCTCTTGCATGAGACAAAATTGCTACTCCCTCCTTTCCGGTTTATAGTGCTCAATTCAAAATCTCACCAATCAATGTAGATGGTGAGTGGTGGAATCTGATTTGTAGTTTTGCAAAAGCACCTAATTAATGCTCTTGTTTTCCTCAAAAAATTATGTTTATCAATGCATTAATTGCAATGCATGCATGCATAAAGTACATGCATTGGTCAAATTTCTCTTAATACTTGCATGCAATGATTTAATGCACCTTGGAATCTGAAAATGTGATGGAAAACAACCAAATTGAGCCTTATAAAATGGAAAACATAAAATTTTGAGATAAGCCCTATAAACCGGAAAGGAGGGAGTATTGTTTAACAATTAAACTCCATTATCCATTGGTTGATACTCATTACGCATAGGTCCACAGCGCTTAGCACCGTTTCCTCCTGGGGTCACCAATGTTTATTTGCTAATTAATAGCACTGCATGCAATGAACTAGCCATTGCAAGTCATTAAAAGCATGCACACCTCTCATCTCTTATTGGTTGATATGTCAAGAAACAAGAAACAAGGTAGAAGTTAATGCACCGCGCCTAAGTGTTTTGGGACTATTTGGTTTTGGTAAGATGACTTACACACCTTAGACGGAGGGAGTAGTATAGACCTGTAAACCGGAAAGGAGTATTTGCCTTTCTAGAGATTTCAACAAGTGACTAGACTACACCGTGTGCAGTACCCCTCCCTTCCGGTTTATAGGGCTCAAATCTCAAATCTCATGAACCAAGGCATTTTGCGATTGGAGGAATGTATCTCATACTTTACAATACTACCCTAATTAAACTCATGCATTAATTACGTAGTTCTCTCGTTTTCCTCTCTGCCTTGGTCGCGGTGCACAATATTGAGCACTCCTATATGACTAGCCGCTCTATCTACATGCGGGACATTTCAAAGCATCCGAGCCCAATGCGTGCCATCCACCAAATCACAGCGAGGTGCTACATGCTTGAGACTCACATGTCACCCCGGTGTGGCCGTCATGACCCGTCATATCACAAAACCCACATCTTTACCAGCAGTGGTAAGGTGGCCTCCAAGTTGGACTGGACGAAGCAACCATCATTTCATTGGAGCACTCGTTCAAGCCCTTTCTTCCCTTTCTTGAAGAAAACCTCACTCCAAGGCTACTCACTTCTGCCATTTTCTTACATGCAAGCGAAGAAGGAAAGGTGGGCGAATCAGTTATGCTGCTATATTTTCATTCCAATAATTTTCTTTTTGCGAAGCACCGACCGATTCTCACATCCTATTCTTTTCCCGTTTTCATTGCGATTGTGGTTTCCTTTTGATTGCTTTTTGTTTGTCAGTTCATTGATGGATCCCGGAGCACTAGGCAAAGAGTTGCCGGCGGACAACCCACTGGAGACAGCGATCTCCAGGAAGCGAGCACCGACCAACGAGTTGACCATGTTGGCGGGCCAACCCATGGAGATGAAGAACTCCAAGAAACAAGCACTAGCCAAAGAGTTGAGGACGTTGGCGGACGAACTCCTCAAAGAAAGTTGGAAGAACAGCAAGGGCCCCACCGTGCCTACCCCAGGAACTCTGATTGCCACCTATGTGAGGCTCAAGACCGAGTTTGAGGAGATAGTCGCCGTTGAAGCGGTATTCCCAGGCAAGGTGATGGCCCCATCGAGGGCGAGGAGATGGCCCCGGAGGATGAGATCCCCGTGAGCTGCACAAGGTAAAAATAATGGCTTATTACCATAGTTGTGGTTTTGATTATTTGCAATGTGCTTGCTAATATGTTAGGGTTGTGCAGGTGCGGTGGTTGTCCTTGATGATTCGATGTCGTGGCCCGTCCTGTTGGCATCGCCCGAGATCGATTCGATGCGCTGTCCATCCTGTGGACATCGCCCGAAGATCGATTCGATGTCGCGGTCGATCCTGTGGACATCGCCCAAAATCGATTCCCATGCCGCTGTCCGTCTTTGTGGTCATTGCCGAGAGATCGATGACAAGAAATAGTTGGTCGCGCTAATCCTTGAGGTAGTTTGCATTGCCACTGTGTTTAATTACGAGCGATGTGTGTTATCAAACCATCTTAGGGCTAGTGCACTGTCTTGTGTGGGCGGATCTTGCTACTTTTGTTTGATAGTGAATCATGCGATGAATCATGCGAACCCTCTCCGAGTTATGGAAACAGATGTATCCTCACCAGCTTTTGATGTAATATATGGCATGCTTAGATGTAAGTTTGAACTGTTTATCATATCAGCAGGGCTTGTTTGATGATTCTTGGTGTTAGTAGGCTAGCTATTGTGCGAGCTATAGTACTTGCAAAACACTCACCGAAGAGAAACGTTGGGGCTGATGAGCTCGTGGTACGCTTATACTTATCCCTCGTCGATCGACCAATAGCCCTAGCTCCTAAAATTGTAGGCTTAGCGATCGATCAGACAATAGTCGACATACATTCAGGCCTCATTTGGTTCATAGGGTAGGAAAATCGTAGCAAAAGTACGAGAGAGCGTGCAACACAAAATCATAGCGGTCTGAGACGTACTCCTCCATTCCAAAATAGATGACCTAGGCGGGCTAGTTTGGCCTAGTGGGTTTCGGTGATATGGCGTGATGCAGTGCCATCCGGTCTTGGCGTGTGGTAGCGATATTGCGGGTACAATAAGTTTTCTTGAAGAAGCGGAATTCAACGAAGTCATGATGGTTCCTTCGTCCGAACAACTTACGATTGGGAAAGGTTGGGCCTGCGATACGATCGGGGTAGACCAGGATAATTTTGTGCATGGCGGTGGACCAGGATGGTCGGCGTCCCACATGTCGGTGAATGAAAGTATTCTTTCCGATATAGAGGGCGAGCAACGAGTATTCATTGTTTATTTTGATGAAAGCTATTGTCTCCTTTGTTACTCCTTGACTTTGTCAATGCCTCTCTCTCCTCCACATAAGCGGGGACTACTTGCTATGCATGCATGCGGGCAGCTGGCGTCTTGAGGGCAGGGCGGTGAGGCGGGCTCGAAGCGGTCCGGACTCGGCATGGCCCACCTCACATTATCACCATATATTTCTTGGAGTCCGTGCTTGGCGGGTGGCGATCTCTTCTCCTCCCGTTTCTCTCTTCTCAGCCGATGCCCCGCCGCGATTAGATTTCGACTATCGACGGTTTATTCAATTACGGTCCCACATGTCGGTGAAATTGCAAGACAACGCGTGTCCCCTCACGGTGGCGGTGTGCGAGCGGACTGTCGGGGTTGCGGCAGCGTCTGAGTCGTAAGTGTGCCACCTTTTCCTTTAGAACTTGCGAGCGTAACATTTTCGCGCGATCGATCGATAGAAATCCAGAACAAAATGATGAGGCGGTGCTTTCCGCTCGTTAGGCGGGCTAGTTCGAGTGATATGGCGTGCTACTGATGCCGTCCACTTGCTCCATTTTATGTAAGCAAGAGTTTACACTCTTCGCGGGAGGAGTGCGAAACACCGCGGATCTGATTTTGATCGAGGCATAACTGTTCCTGCCAAATAATGGAGGATTGTTAGCGATTATAGCATGATAGTTAGGGCATCTCCAGCATTGGCCCACAAATTTACACGGCATCTGTCCGAGGACAGCGATGGATGCCATCCGATGCTGCCGCATACCTTTCGACAACTATATGAACTAACGGACGAAATTCGTGCAAACAAAGCAAATTTCAAATTAACCGGATGAAATTAACCAGATGAAATTCATTACATTTCGAAAACTTTTCCTACAAACTGGACAAAATTCATTACATATTTCGCACAAACCGTACTAAAACCTACTGTAAACCTAATCTAAACGATCGCCGGCGCCCGACCACCATGTCCGGCCATGAACCCGAGAAAGTCGGCCATTGCCTTTGCCTCCTCCTCATCCGCCTCGATAACCTCCTCCTCCGGAGCACAAGGTTCTGAATATTTCCGCCTCCACGTCGCCGTCAAGCGGCTAATCGGCCGCCGATGTTTACCCACCAAGCTTGGCGTCGACTGAGTGGAGTAGCGGTGGCCTTCCCGGGACCAGAGCGGCGGCGACCTACCGTGTACTACTCTTCCTCGCTGCCGGCTGCGCCCAAGCGCCGCAGCGCCCGACTTCGTGGTCATGGCGGCGGAGGCGGCGAGAAGTGCGGCGATCTCCCGTTTGCTCCTGCGACGATGCGTCGAAGAGAGCTTTGGAAGCGCGCCGGGGCGGAGCCACCGATGTCCCTCGTCTGCGCTCCCTGCGATAATCGTCCAAGAGAGCTTGAGCGCCAGGAGGCCATGGTTGAAGTGGTGCCGGCGAAAGGAAGGACGGAGGAGAATAAGTGTGGGTCTTTGGCTATGGCTGGGAGCTGGGGCTCAAGTTAATATAAGCGGGCGAATGGCAATGAGCATGCGCGAACGGATGGACAAGCTGGCGCGGAGTAGGTTCGTCGGGCGTGAATGCGGAGTAAATCTGTAGCTAGCGATCTGCTGGTACAGTAGTTTTCTTCAAGCGGAATTCAACGAAGTCATGATGGTTCCTTCGTCCGAGCAACTTCAAAGTGGGAAGTGGGCCTGTGATTTGTGGCTCATTAGTCATTGTTACTATGGTAGGCGCGACGACTGGGTGACTCTCCTTGGAGTTCTGCGTGCATGGCAAGTGGACCAGGATGGTCGACGTCCCACATGTTGGCAAGCGGAAGTATTCTTTCCGATATCGAGGAGCAAGGAAACCGCGTGGTATAGTATCACTGCTGATTGGTTCGCAAAAAATAGTATCACTGCCGATTTATAATTATTTTTATTTACGATGAATGCTAGCGTTTCAACTCTTACGACGAAGGGTGCCAAACACGGCGCGTGCTGGATGTCCCACGTCGTGAAAGGTGGGACATGAACATCGTGGTAGAGCCAGCGTAAAAAAAACAGTGGTAGGCGTCTCCACTTCTTCCACTTACGGGTGGAGACCACACGTAGTAGTACTTAGTGGTATGAATGATACAAAGTGCGACACGGAGAGAAAGACACGTCTAGTTGGAAGGTCTCGGGGCATACCGTAAACAAATATAAAAGTTAATATGTGCCTCCAACTAATATAGTAGTAGTAGAGTACTTGAGCACGTACTCCATAACATCACCGTGCATTGCACGTACAACATTAGTGGTAGTACGTAGTAAGAGACAAATGCCGCCTAAGAGTTCCCTTCTCGACCTACTTTTGGGTGTTTGGTAGAGTGTATGGAGGGTGCATGAGTCCACACTAGTTTAGCACAAATACACTAGAAGCATGCATGAAGAGGGGTGTTGAGTTGAGCATGCATGAAGAGGGAACAACTATCTTTGAGGCGAGAACATGACCAAACACACCCTATATGCCACGCATGTTCATACCATTTGTGCCTTTCTACTTCACTTCTGCGCTACATTACTCAGGTTCGTCGTCCACTCCACAGGTACATGTCCGTCTCGTAGTTCGAGTCCCACGTGTTCTTCATATAGATGGAGCGATCCTTGCATAACACGTGCACCTTGATGCTAGATGTCTCGCGTGTTGGCAAAAGGATGAACAAAGCTCACGTAAAAAAATAGAGTGGAAGAACATAGATTCGGATGACGACCGAGAAGGAGCAAGGAACCTCGTGGTGGGCGTCTGCACTCATAATATTTAATATTATTCAGCGATATAAAATTAACCAATCATCTCCACGATGGATTGGAAGAGTCTGAAACACGGCAGCCTAGTGTAGTTACATCATACTAGTACATGGCTAACCCACGCTATCACCATATTTCTTGGCTTCGTGTGACACCTATCTCTAGTAATCCAGCAGCTCAGTCGCTTCTCCCTCCTCGTCTCTATCAAAGTGCGGCGGGCTGGCGTTTCTGCCGTCTATTGAGGTCGGTTAACTATCACATGTTAGCGACATGCCAAGAGCATTCTAAAAAATTCCTTTCACGTTCCGTTTTCAAAAATAAAAAAATCCTTTCACGTACGAATTTGCCTGTATGCTTTGAGCAACTTGCATGTCCTATACTGCTCCTGTTTGATACTCTAACTTAGCTAGAGGTTAGACTAACTCATGACTAACCCTGAACTAACTGTAGCCAAAGAGGTGTTTGGGTGACAGGGTTAGATTGACAATAAATGCACTTCATGGAGAGAGAAAGGTGATTTTTCAATGGTCCCAATGAGAACTATCTCCAGTTAGCACCTCTTGGGTGGGATAGTTTTTTTTGGTGGGTTCGGTGCAACTTGCTCCAATTTAAACCCTCATGCTTGGATACTTTAGGGCTATTTGAGCCCCAACTAGCTCAAACTAACTCTAACCCATGGATCCAAACAGGGCCTATGGCCATCTCGGCCTGAGCGATCGCGTGCCGAAGAAGCGGCTCTCTCGGCCGTCGCGCCACTTCAAAGCCGGCGCCAGCGATAGGTCGCCTCCGCTCTGGCCGGGCATTAATGCAGCACTGACGCTCTAGGGCGACGCTGACCATTTCACGTGGGAAGCGCACGCTGGCAAGGGAGTATAGGTTTTGAACCGTTTCAGGTGTAGTACTGGTAGTTTGCAAAACTACTCAATTATTACACTCGGTTTCCTAAGAAATTGTGGTAAAAACGTTACTCCACAGCCCGCTTCCTTCTCCTTCCTCTTCCACCGCCCAGCGCGTCTGCGGGAAGCGAGCGGTCAACCCTTATATAGGAGTGCTAGCACAAAAAGATGCATGCATGACCACTAAAATTTCCATATTAAAGCGCCGCTCCGGCGGGAGTATGGCGTATGTTGTTACCTTGGCCGCCCATGGCTACCGGCGACGGCGACCAAGAAGAGAAGGCGGAGGGAGGAATGAATGCAGCTACTGTTTGGGTTCGCCTTCGGCTTAAATAAATGTGCAGCATCACGTGTACCCGTGGGTGCACAAATTATAACATACTAGTATGCCTTAAGTGGGTGTCACGTAACTGGTGTGTGTGTGTGTGAGAGAGAGATTACGAGAGACAGTGCGTGTGTGCGACTCTACTCTTGGACATGTACTCAACCTTTTGCATCGGGATATAAGTATAATGGTATTTACTTTAGCTAGTGATTTACGTGGCCATGTTAGCGTGGTTGTGTCAAAAAATGTCACTTCCTGCTCGTGATTTGCGTTATATAATTACAAGCAAGATTCTCGTGCATTGCACGAACATCAATATGCATTTTTTACAAAACACCTGTTGTGATTGACCCATGCAGGAGTAATCCCATGTGTAAAACTAATGATATCTCGAGAATTTTATCGGAAAACTGGTATCTCGAGAATGTCATCAAAAAATGAAAGATGAGAGATAAGGCGAGGAGGAGTGGGCGTGGTGGTGGTGGTGGTGGAATGGGCGGAGGCATGGGGATGGATGGCGCCGGCGCGGCGGCCACCATGCATGCTAGATTGTTCGAGACTTATTCCTTTTTAATTGTTGAGCAATGAGGTTGCGGGAGATAATGATGTGGAGAGAGTGCGGGTATCTTTTGTAAAATTATCATAGTTTGCTTTCTATCCGTCGGATATAGATCATACGGTGCATATTACAAGATGGCAGGCACACCATCATCGCCAACTCATTTTTTATAAGGGTACAGATGATAAGTTTGTTGACTACTAAAGTAAAGTGGAATTTGTCCATGTTATGCAAGTAAATAAAGGTGATTGTTTATCATACGGGTAAGGTTGGATGAAGGGTGGTAGGAACAAATGCTCCGCCTAGAGCATGTGTGTGTGAGATGGAGTCTTAGTGTGTGTGTGGGGTGTGTGTGTGTGTGTGTGAGAGAGAGAGAGAGAGAGAGAGAGAGATGGAGTCTTAGTTTGTGTGTGTGTGTGAGAGAGAGAGAGAGATGGAGTCTAAGTGTGTGTGTGTGGGGGGGTGCGTGTGTGTGTGTGTGTGTGTTTGTGTGTGTGTGTGTGAGAGAGAGAGAGATGGAGTCTTAGTGTGTGTGTGGGGGGGTGTGTGTGCGTGCGTGTGTGTGTGTGTGTGTGTGTGTGTGTGTGTGTGTGTGTGTGTGGGGGGTCCTCTGTGGCGGATGTAATTTAAGTGTGCATGGCTTCATCATAGAGAGGTGATGTGTATGGCAGAGGCCACCAACGATGGGGTGCGAGAGAGAAAATGCCCATGGAGAGGGAAGAGAAGGTGCGTGCGCGTGAGAGGAGTCGACATCGAGAGAACGTGTTTGTTCGAGAGACACCGAGGAAGACTACTATATATCGATGGTGCATGTAGGCGGGAATTAAACAAAGGGATGGTCTTATTGGTTTCGGGGATATAGGGGAAGAGTGAGAGGTGCGGGGGGTAGCTAGAAGGAGATTGTTAAGTGTGAGTGTGTGTTTTACCCATCCAGGCGGAAGTTATGTGCACAAAAGAGGAGAACGATTCGATGTGGCGTTAGGATTGAGGTAATTAACTATGTATGGAGACATAGAGACCTTGAGCGTGCATGTGTGAGAGGTATACATGTATACGTGGGATGTGTGTGTGTGTGTGTGCATGATCGAGATAAAAGAAAGAAGACATAAGTCATAAGATCAGCGACATGGGAGAGCGGATCGGTATGACAATATGCATGCATGTGAGAATGCAGGGAAGAAGGCCCGACAATTGAGCATGTGTTTTGTCTTTAAGAGATAGTGGCGTGGGCTGGAGCATGCATCTATGGCGGCGAGAGGGGTGAGGCGCAGCGATTGTGCAAAGAGATCAACCTATAAATGCATATGTATGGATAGACATATATAGTGTGGGTGATAGGAAGCAAGACTCCGTGCGAGGAAGAAATGTTGACGGAGAAACTACAGATAGATACAGAGATGGAGATGCTAGCTAGAGGGACATCCGCTAGTTTGGGTGTTGGAGATGACCGTCGGGTGGTTCAAAGGGTGAAGTTATATATGTGTGTGAGAGGGCACTTGACTGCATTTAGAGAGAAACATATGTGGTGTGCATGATAGGAATCAAGAGTGAGGCGAGAAAGAAGGTTGATGGAGAAACATATAAATAGAAAGATAAAGATGCTAGCTAGTGTGCGTTAGAGATAGGAGTCGAGTGGATCTGAAGGCTGGGTTATGTGTGTGGGTGTGAGAGAGATAGAGAGAGGTGCATGTGAGTCACATACAAACAGATATCGAGAGAAATGAGATCGAGAGAGGCGGAGTTTGGTGTCTGCGAGAGAAAGATATTTCTACAATGAGGTGATAGCTAGAGAGACATATGAGGGAACATAAGATATCTCTAGGGAGAGAGGGTGTGTGTGAGCGACATACAAGAGAACAATGGAGAAATATGAGACCACAGGAGACAGAGTTTGTGTTTGTGTGTGAGAAAGAGATATTGAAGAGGAAGAGTCGTGGGTTCTCATATCTAAGGAGCGAAAGACATCTCTGTATGAGGGGTGTCTGAGTGGCACACATGGGAATAGTAGAGAGAAATGAGACCCGGAGACAAAGTTTTGTGTTTGTGTGAGAGAAAGAGATTCCACATGGAGAATCATAGTTAGAGACACATAGCAGGGAGTGAGATATACTTAGAGAGAGATAGAATGATGAAGGTCGAGAGAGAGAGAGAGTACCGTCAGTGCGTTACGAAGATAAAAGATCATTGTCGACATACAGGTAGCACGAGAGATACGAGAGGCGATGAACAGCGTATAGGTCGAGAGAGATAGTCCTATATAAGCATGAGTGATAGCTATATGAGATGAATATCTGGATTAAAGGGATTCAAATATTTAAACTGGAGATCACGACATCGATAATATCATAGCATAAATTGGTGTATCAAACATGCATATTCATTTGAATTTGGGCACACGTAATGTTATATAGTTTATCAATATTGGTGATCCATAGATTCTTCAATTACAAACAATGCATGGTTTATATGCAATTAATGTCTAAGCGGGATTACACTATATGTTGCGTGTGTGAAACACATTATACATGTTTGAGAAGTTAAAAACCCACATGAAACACACATTAATTGGAGGCAGTTAGCGAGGAATGCATACATTGGATTTCAACATAAAGTGGTTTCAAATATTTGAAAATCCAAATTGATGGATACAACCTTATGAATCTGAGATCATGCCATTTGTAAACCATATTTATGTATAAATGGTGTTGTGCTTTTGAAAGTATATATAAAAATGATGTATATAGAATGTAATTCCAATTGAAAATGGATCCCTTGAAAAAAATAGAATACAAGCGGGATTGAATTGAGTTGGCATGGTAAACGTGCACTCTGCAAAATTTGAGCGAAGCGGGGAAAGTCGCGATAACACTTGAAAACCAAAATCTGCGAGATGGAAATCACTCTGCCTATCCACCCACATAAAGCCTATCTGCTGGATTTCTATAGGTTTCGATAGGGGTAGGTTTGTAATTTCACCCAAACGTGGCGTAACCGCCTCTCACCCGATTCATACATAGTGGGCGCCAAAACACAGTGTGTCCTCGGCGAAATCGACTCCTCCCGATTCATATTCATACGGTGGGCGCCAAAAACAAACTCTCGTCGGCAAATATTGGTTATATGCGAGATTACCGTCCTATCCCCAACCGACTAATGTTGTTGTGATGTAGTAGAAATTTGAAACGGGGGCTAAGTTTGTAAATTTCCTCGCATTTGAGACAAGCGCGCTGAATACATGGTTCCCCCCTTCCTCTCTACCTCCCTTTTCCCCATTCGTACTTCGTGGGCGCCAAAACACCCTCTCCACCCCACCCTCCTCCGTCCGTCGCCGTCCGCCACCCCATCCACCGCTGTCCTCCTCCACCATGCCGGAGCTGATACCCCGACGCCGTCCTTCCATTACAAGAGATCGACCTCTCTCATCCATGCCTTCAGACCGGGATCCTTGCATTCCGTCCTCTCGCTTCATCCCCGCCGTCGTCCACCTTGCCGGCACTGCTCCTATGACCGTCTCATCAACCGCGCCCCGCCGCCACCGTCTACCCTCCTAGATATGCTTCCACGCCACCGACAGCCATCGCTACCGCAGCACCGTCAAATTCTCAGCAGATGCGTACACGGCGCCGCACCAGAGGCGGTACTCTTTCGTATCTGCTCAACTTATTTATCGCATCAACAAAATAGATCGCCACTGCTTTACTCTAATTTCTTGTCTTGGTTGCGAAGTTGCCTTTGTCCGGTTTGCACCTTCAGATCCGCCATCACACGCTCAACACTATACCCCCAATTCTTATGGTTTTCCCCTTTTATATTCCACACTAGTTAAATCATAGTAGACTAAATTTCAAAATTGGGTCGATCGATTTTTGAGCTCGCGGAGTTCGCGGTGCGATCGAAGGGCTCGGGTGGTTGTGGGGCCTCGCCGAACAAAGAAAACTCGGCGGGTGGGGGTTGGGGCGCGGGTGGGGGTGGGGGTGGTGGAGGAACACAGGCGGTGGGGGCGGTGGTCGGCCCGGCGACCGTCTTGTGTTCTGTATGGGAAGAATCGAGAGCGAGGAAGAAGAAGGGTTAGGAGACGTGGGATCTTCATCCAACCGCTTTGAAATGGTCGAGAGACAGTGGGAGTTGCATTCTTAATGCGCTCTGGTTCATCATGTGTGGGCATTGTGCAACCAACATTTTATTATCCAAAATCTGCTTGCTCTTCTTTACCATGTTCGATAGAGCTGGCCTGTACGTGATCGATAGGCTTTCAATTACTAGTGGCAATACAACACCGTATTTTCAAGCCAGTTCCACTTTCCCGATTTATATATCATGGTTATGGTGTACCCCTGTTATGTACACTATGATCTACCTAGTTGTTGTGTGCTCTTGTTATCATGGTTTGGCAATAAACTCTCTATACAGTATATTATGAACCTATCATCTGCCAGCTATCCTTACTTCTGGAGCCTATTTTTTTGTGTACTTGTGCCAGATTATATAAATGCACGCACCATATTACAGCACACATGAGATCTCTCATCAGAATCTAGTGATAGCACATAAGTGTTTACAGGGGTGCCCCTATATTAGAATATCATATGCATTACAAAGATAATCTCACAACAATTTATGTTTTAATGGTTCTCAGATATTATACGCAATTACAGTGAATATCAGAATTCGTGCACCAGAAGAATATTGTGGAACACTGCAATGACTTACAAAATTGGCACCAAGGCATTGAGTGCCATTCTGGAAGCAATGAAACTCGTACGCTCCCCACCTGTTGATTCTTGTTCAGAATATCATCCTAATGACTATTCTAACCTCGAGGAGTCAAAGGCAGATGGCCTGTCCTGTTCACCCATCAAGGTGCCCGTTCTAATTTGGCAAGGTTTTATTGATTGCGTGTATCTTGCATATGTTGTCCTGCATTTCTTCTACTTTGTTGCACCGCCATCTGCTTAGTTTACTCATCATATAACTCGAGATGCCATGCCCATCCATTATCAATACATATTCCATCTGTCATCATACCATGTTTTTTCACTCAAATGATGTTCTTGTGCATCAGACATCAAAAAGGAAGAGGGTGATTGCCGAACCTGAAGGAGCACCAGCAAAGTCCTTGAAAAACGTGGTGGTGCCGGAGAAATCAGACAGCGCCCACTTATATTGGTTGTACAACCAGTGACACAAAACATAGGACCGACTCCAGTAGACTGTACCCATACTTCACTGGCCACACCACTAGCCCCACCACACAGGACCTGCACTCCAGCAAAAGGTATACCGATTTCATTTGCCATAGCACCAGCCGTACCACAGAAAAATCCCACTCCAGCAAAAAGTACAGCAAGTCCACCGGCGAAGACCTATCCCAAGCTGCGAGGCGGCCAATTCCTGCAGATTGGAACCCCATTCCATTTATTCCCAGTTTAAAGACAATGCTTTCAATGTTGTTAGGGACTACGTGCATATATTCCCATCATGGGAAGATTATAGTGAAGACAAACACCATTTTCACATCTTCCTGTCCAACTTACGTGTAAGTGCTATTATTCATGGTTATTATTTTCCTGTTTTCTGCTGATCGAACACATCAATGTTTTACATTACATTGTTGTAACTAGGCGAGGTCAATCTGGATAGTCATGACGAGCAAAGCTTGTTTGTGCTTTTCAAGGAAGCATTGCAGCGATGTCGGTGTTACCCGAGGAAATCACACTTTGATGGCAAGTCTATAAGCGAATTTCGGTGAAGTCTCCATGCTAAATTTAGAAGACATTGAATGGAAAAACCTTGTTATGCACTGGTCTCGTTCGGGATGAGGTAATGTCTATGAAATCACATGACAATTTGAACTTCTACTTTTCCGCATGTGCCTTACGGATCTTTTTGCGGAAATCTGCTCGAAGAAGAATTCGGTTTGAAAAGAACGACGAGGATATCGCAAATATGCTGCCCGCTGCTTTGCTCTTGTTAGTACATGTTGTCTGTATCATTGTACTTGCATACATACCTGGTTCATTATGTGACAGCACTATGCATGATAGCTTGCTTATCAATTGTTCGCTCCAAATTATCTGATCTGTATGAATGGTTACATTAGTGTAGAATATATCCAATGCCAATGAATTTTTTTAGCTCTGCATTGTTCTTGTAAGTACATGTTGTCCTCTATCAGTGTACTTATATTGACAGGTAGTTGTTCATGCACCATCACTCTGCAGCTTATTTTCCTTTTCCCTCCATTTTCTACACATCAGATCTATATTTACTCTTACCATAAGGTTGGTACTGAAGAAGTTTAGCTGTGCATTGCTCTTGGTTGTGCCTTTTGCCAGTATCGCTGCACATACATTTATAGCTACTTGGATATGTAGCCTCACTCTTCATCTTATCTTAAATATTCTCCATATTTTCGTATATTATCACATCTATATTTACTCTTAACAAAATGTAGAATAAAGGCAATGCTTATGAAGAAGATTTTGTGCTAAACTTCTTGAATTGCCTCCCCATCAGCATGGACAAGGGCTTTATAAAGCCTGTTGTCGGTGTCAAAACCGGCGGATCTTGGGTAGGGGGTCCCGAACTGTGCGTCTAGGCGGATGGTAACCGGAGACAAGGAATACGATGTTTTTACCCAGGTTCGGGCCCTCTCGATGGAGGTAAAACCCTACTCCTGCTTGATTAATATTGATGATATGGGTAGTACAAGAGTGGATCTACCACGAGATCAGAGAGGCTAAACCCTAGAAGCTAGCCTATGGTATGATTGTTGTTCGTCCTACGGACTAAAACCCTCCGGTTTATATAGACATCGGATAGGGTTAGGGTTACACAGAGTCGGTTACAATGGTAGGAGATCTACATATCCGTATCGCCAAGCTTGCCTTCCACGCCAAGGAAAGTCCCATCCGGACATGGGACGAAGTCTTCAATCTTGTATCTTCATAGTCCAGGAGTCCGGCGAACAGTGATAGTTCGGCTATCCGGACACCCCCTAATCCAGGACTCCCTCAGTAGCCCCTGAACCAGGCTTCAATGATGACAAATCCGGCGCGCATATTGTCTTCGGCATTGCAAGGAGGGTTCCTCCTCCGAATACTTCATAGAAGATTTTGAACACAAGGATAGTGTCCGGTTCTGCAAAACAAGTTCCACATACTACCGTAGAGAGAATAACCTTTGCACAGATCTCTCGGCGTATTCCGCGCGTGACATCACACCACGGCCGAGCCTTTATACTGAATCATTTTTACTGTCCCGCCTCGGTAGCGTTTAGCGAGGCGGTTTCTTCGCACGTCCTATCAGAGCGGAGATCGTGCCCCCCTTATTCTGGGATCCTCATCAATACGGGTGTGGGTAACCCAGTCGTGCCCGTTGGCACGCCTCCTCCATCGAAGGCGAGTCCCAAATGGTCACGGGGAGGGCTCTTGGTATTCGACCTCTTTATAACGAGACCAAGGCCCGCTCCTTTCTTTCAATATCAATCGAATCCGCCCCTCGCCTCGAGTTCCAACACCCAAAGCTCCAGATTTAGGCGCTCCGGACCTTCAACGATGTCCGGCTCCGACCTGCACGGCCGGTGGATGTCTTCCTCCGTCATGGAAGAAGATGTGCTAAAGCTGAGAGATGCCAGGTATCGAAATTTCGCATAGGATGCCTGCCCAAGGGCAGGTTATTCCCACTCCCGAGCCTGGTGAGAGCATGGTATTCGTGTCTCACTTCCTTCAGGGTTTAGGCTTCCCGACGGACCCCTTTGTGAGGGGGCTCATGTTTTATTATGGGCTGGAATTCCATGACTTGGATCCGGAGTCCATCCTCCACATCTCGTCGTTCATTGTCGTATGTGAAGCCTTCCTCCGCATTACCCCTCACTTCGGATTGTGGCTCAAGACCTTCAAAGTGGAGCCGAAGATGATCAAGGGGCATCGAGCAGAAAGTTGGAGGGGCTGTTATAAGCAAGAATGCGGACGCTCCATGGCCCGAGGGCTCTTTTCAAGAGGAGCTCAATTTATGGCAACAGAGTGGTTTTATATCACCGCTCCTGGGGCGCAATGGCGGCGCCACCTGCCTTCCGCTCGGGTCCTCCACTGCGGCGGGCGTCATGGGTCAATAAAGGGCTCGACTGGGGACCGTCCAAGGACGTACCTCTGTTGCAGGGCCGTATTCGAGACCTTCGAGAGAGGAAGATCAATCTGGTCGTAGTAGCGCAGGTCATGCTGAATCGTCGCACCTTGCCCTGCAAACGTCGCCCCCTCCGCCTGTGGGAGTTTAATCCGGAGGGACCACGAGCTCTCCAACATTTTATGGGCGTAATGCCCGTGGAGATGTACCAACTGTTCTTCGGATCACAAGCAATGTGTCCGGACTTAACCGAGGACGCAGGTCTGAGCTGCAATCGCCCGGATACTCAAGTAAGTAGTCCCGTACCCGGACATGCTATCCGCATATTTATTATAAACTTGCCCTTAAAAGAGTTATCCTTTAAACAGGAGTGGATAGCAAAAGCAAAACTGATCAGGTGTCCGGCCCCCCTCCCTGAGACCACGCCGGATCCTGTATTAACCAAGATGCTAGAGGTTGTGCCTTTTGAAGAAGGCGAAGGGGGGAACAAGGGAACTACTACCTCCGTGAAGGAGGCTATCAAGAAAGGGGGGATTGAGAATCCCTCCCTCCAAGGGGAGAAGAGGACCGCTTCTGAAGATCCGGAGACCAAAGCCTCGAAGCGGGGGAAGAAATTTTCACCAGAGGGTCCTGCGGCGGGAGATGCCCCGGCCGCACTATTTCCCCAAGGAGATCAGCCCTCCAGCGAGCCATAAGTAAAGGGGGGCATTTTTTTTAAAAGAGAGACATCCCCGTTTCATTTCTGAAGGTAACCGAAAGTTTACCTTGTAGTTCGGATCTCAGCCCTTCACAGCAGAGCTCGTCTTCAGGGGATCTTGGTCCGGAGATGATGGAGAGCGAAGCGCCTCCGCCTGCCGTACCGTTATGCGAGGTGGACGACCCTGAGGTGTTGTCGCGGAGGGCTTCTCCGAATCTGGCGGGGCCAGAAGGCAGCCGTATGTCCCCTCAAAGCCCTCCGTGTCCGGCCTTCGAAAAAGGCCACCAGACGAGTCCGGCACCAACGGGTGTACGGTCGGAGGAGCTGAAGGATCTGCTCGGGGAGCGTCTATCTTGGAAGATCACCATACGTTAATGGGTACGGTGATTGAAAGGATTTCATCCGCTGAGACCGGATTGCATGAAGCCGTCGTAAGTTTACTGATGGGTTTTGAGGTACGCAAAATGATGTACCTTCTGACAGTTTTGCATATAAATCGCCTGTATAGATAGTAGCCCCTGAGACTTGGTGCGGTGTCAAAAATGACGGCGCGCCGAGGATCATAACCCCAAGTATAATATGGGCTCTTCCTATGTAGGTGGCGAAGCGTCCGGTGGCTAGACGGGCTGATGAATTTGCCGAACTGAAGCGGCAACTTGACGTGGCGGATGCGGACATCACGCTTGTTAATAAGTGGCTTGACGAGTCACAAGGTATGCAACTTCTCCGCGGACACCTGGTAAGGGAGCTTGACGCCCATGCCTTACAACATGTATGCTTAATGCAGATGGTGCCGCTGCTATGAAGAACCTTCGGGCGGAGCTCGCCCGAGCCAAGGAGCAAGCCAGAAAAAGTGATGCGGCAGCCTTAAAGGCGGCCGCAGAGCTAAAAGCCGAACAGGCTGCTCACTGCCGAAGCAAGAAAGAAATGGCCGAGATGGCCGTGAAATTGAAGAATGCTACTGACCGTTGTGAGCTTCTTGAAAAAGAAGATCAAGCGAAACAAGAGGACCTGAAAAAGGCCGCCACCGAGGCCAAGGATACTCGCTCTGCGATGAGAGCTATGAAGGAGGAGCTACGTCAGGCCGGAGATATTGCGGCTGGAAAGCCCTTTCTGATGCGGAGAAAATTCACGGACACTAAGTACGCTCAATTGGACCGGCTGTGGGGTGCGGAGGATGCTTATCTGGACTTGGCGGCGAGTGCCGCAGACGCGGCCGAACACTTCCGAGGTCAAAAGGATCACGGAATGGAAGAGCTTTTTTGGTCGCAGTTCCATAGTCCGGAGCGTCCACTTTCATTAACCGATCGTTTGGCCGAATGGACTAAGCTGAATAGGTTGTCCGGACTTGCCATGAAGGCTGTCGTGACTCATTTGTGGCCGAAAAGGCCCGAGCCGAAGAGTTATTTTGGCTTGGTGCAACAATTCCTTGGTGCGGTGCCGCATATCGATGCAGTGAAGCGGTCAGCATGCATAGAGGGTGCGCGGATGGCTCTTGCCCGTGTCAAGACATACTGGGCGGAGATGAAGGCCACCGACGTTGCATCCTAAGATTCGGACGAAGCCGCAGTACATCGAGCACTATTTTGAGGAAGTACTGCAGGGCGCTCGTTTAATAGAGACGTAGTGCTCGAAGGATATTATGTTTTAATGAAATGTATGATTTGTGAAAAAAATGTTTCAATATAATATAAGAGCTTTTTATACTTGTGCGTTCAAGTATTAAAACACCTCTGTCTGGCAGCTTGATGTATATGTGTATATAACTCGAAAGATGGCAGTCTTGACCTTTACGCACATAGTGCGGGGTGTTTGCAAAAGGCGATTTTCACACTTAATCCAACGCCTTGGTCCTGTAAAGGAGGTGATAGCGTAGCAAACTAGGCAACCGGACTATAATGCTTTATCACTTTCACTTAGCCATAGGAGTTCGATGGTGGGGCTACTATATAGCCCCTAGGGGCACCGCGCTCTCCCGAATTCGGGCGCGTATGTGCTGACCGAAACGGTCCTTCGTTAATCTTGGAATTCTAAACATTCCGGTGGGTCATCGAGTGGTTGACCAGTCTCACACTATATCATGACGATCAGTTTCGGCTTTCTCTCGACGTGCTCACCGGCCGAACCGGGGCACAATCGCGATAGTTCTCCGGTACGCGTTAGCCGATAGAACGGAACGTAAGGCAGCAAAACACAGAGCCAGCAAACCCAACATTTGACCAAAGACATGATTCGGAGCTGATGCATATAAGGCCTAACTCGAGACGCCAACACTCCCTAAGGTATTCGCTCTTTATGAAAACGGGCAGAATAATGCCCTAAGCCCCGGTGTCCGTGCACGCATAAAAATTCTGGTGCGGCCGATGCCAAAACGCCAGCCTCCTCCTCGGTTATAGCAAGAAACCGGGGGATGTGTATCAACAAGAGACAGTAAAAAAGGTTTACGCAGGGTCTTAATCTGAAAAGAATCCTTGCAACGGGTCCCTACTGCACGTCTGCGCCTGTGTCTCCGTTGTGCCGTATCCTGGACGGGTGTAGCATGGTGTTCATCTGTAAAAGAGAAGAACTTAGTTGAAAAAAAAGATCGTGCGAAAAATGTACTTTATATTAAATAAACAGAGTACGGTTTGAAAAGTGAATAAAATTGAGCTTTATTGTCTCTTGTTGTACATGCGTGCAGCCCCTTGTATGGGGGTATGCCGCTAGTAGGCATTTATATGTTTACGCCGGACTCGTCTAGCCTTGTCCGGGGTTCGAATGACCTATTCAGGTGCTTTGATTAGCGGAGCCGGATTAGTGTGGGGCTGTCAAGGCAGTCTCACGTTCTTCCGTGCTCGAGTAACACTTGATACTCCCTTTTAATGAGATGATGCCGCGTGGACCGAGCATATTAAGTGTAAGAGATGCATAATGCGGTATTGCGTTAAAGCGGGCGAAAGCTTCACGTCCCAGTAGTGCTTGATAGCTACTTTCGAATGGGGCGATGTGGAAGGTTAACTTTTCGCGGCGGAAGTTGTCGGATGAGCCGAACACAACTTCTAGCAGTAGGGAGCCCGTACAATGGGCATATAGGCCTGGCATTACCCCTTTGAAGGAGGTGTTGCTATGGCGAATTTTGGTTGGGTCTATCCCCATTTTGCAGATTGTGTCCTGATATAGCAGGTTTAGATCTCTACCTCCGTCCATTAGGACTTGTGTAAATTGGAGTCCGTCGATTATAGGATCTAATATCAAGGCAGTCCATCCTGCGTTCCGGATACTTCCTGAATAGTCCTGATGATCGAAGGTGATTGGTTTTGACAACCATCGTTGGGACTCTGCTGGGATAGACCGTGCGGCGCGTGTTTCTATGGGCGCCGCTCTGTTTTTCCCTTTTGTCACTTGAAGTGAGTTCACTGTTTTGACTTTTTGTGGGAAATTCTTTTGTTTCCGGTGCTCGCTTGTGGGGTTCATCATCGTCCTCGCTTGGTGTGTCGAGCCCCTTGTGTTCGCATTGAGTTTGCGGACTGCTTGAAGACCCAACAATCTCTGTGGGTATGGTTTGCGTGCTTCCCGAGTACTTGTGGATTTGGCATATTTTTCCAAGATTTTGTTTAGGTTGGATAGCTCGTCGCTGTTGTCCTTGAGGGGCAGTTTTTTATGATTCTGCCGGGAGCTTCTGAATCCGGCGTTGACTGCCGTGCTCTTCGGGATATTTCCCTTTGTCCGGCGCTGGTCCTTGCTGCGTCGCGGTTTTCCATTTCCATCCCTAACTTCAGATGTACTTGGGTCGCTGGTTCTGCATCTTGCCAGCCAACTATCCTCTCTCGCGCAAAAGCGGGTCATGAGGCTTCTTAATGCATCCATTGTTCTCGGCTTCTCCTGGCCGAGGTGTCTGGCAAGCCATTCGTCTCGGACGTTGTGTTTGAAAGCTGCTAAGGCTTCGGCGTCCGGACAATAGACTATTTGGTTCTTTTTGATGAGGAACCTGTTCCAGAATTTGCGGGCTGACTCTCCGGGTTGTTGAGTTATGTGACTTAAATCGTCTGCATCCGGAGGACGGACATAAGTCCCTTGAAAATTTGCCCGAAAAGCATCCTCGAGATCTTCCCAACTTCCAATGGTATTTTCAAGGAGGCTTTTGAGCCAATGCCGGGCTGGCCCTTTGAGCTTGAGGGTAAGTATTTTATGGCGTGAGATCATCTCCTCTAGCCATGTGTATGTGGAGGATGTAATCCTCAATCCAGACTCGTGGTATGTTGTTCCGTCAGATGCCTCTATGTTTACGGGTTTGAATACCGTTGGGAATTCGTGATCCAAAGACCTCATTGGTGAAACACGAAAAGTGCGGCACCCCTATATTTGGGTGTGCCGTGATGTTCGGATATTTGGCGTGTTGCATTGCTTGGAAGAGCTTGCTTTCTCGACCCATAGATGGACCTAACTGGGCCATCCTTTTGATTCAATCCTTATGCGGATCGCGTGCGGCTTGTGTGCGGCGCCGCTTGCCGCTCCATGTTTGCCATGTGGTCGCTTATCCGACTAGGCGGCCTCTTTGTTCTTTGATTGCGGGGCTCTCGGCCTCCTCATCGAATCGGGCAGTAATTTGCACTTCGGTAGCTCTTTGTTTGGCGGCGTCATCGCTGTATTTCTCTCGGTGTTGAGTACTTTGCTCCATCTGATTCTGAGTGCATCTTCCGCTGTTTTGAGCTTCCGCTTCTGCTTTTTCAGGCTGCGCGCAGTGGCGACGAGCCTTTTGTGGAGGTTCTTCTGCTCCAACAATTTGTCCGGCGTGAGATCGTCCGGACTGTTATCTTCGCCGGGGACGGGTTGTTTATCCAAGTTGTCCTGTTCGGACGGTTGCTCGATAGCACGTTCGTTGTTCACCAGTTCGCCCTGCTCTATGGCTGGGTCTGTGTGGCTGCCGTCTTTGTCGAGGCGGGACTTGGTGCGGCGTTTACGTTGCCGTTTTGACTGCTTTTCGAGGGATTTATCCTCCGTAGTGTCCCATTGTTCCTCGTCGTCACTTCCTTTAGGTGTATCCACCATGTATACATCGTGGGATGAGGAGGTTGTCCAGTATCCTATAGGTGTTGGTTCATGGTTGTCTCCTACATCGTCGTTCATACCGTCGATGTCTTCGGAGTCGAAATCGAGCACGTCGTTTAAGCTTTCGACAGTGGCTACAAAGTGGGCGGTGGGTGGGCGTTGAATTTCTTCGTCGTCCGCATCCCAACCTTCCTGACCGTGGTCCGGCCAGGGCTCTCGTGATAAAGAGAGAGACTTTAGTGAATTCAGGATGTCGCCAAAGTGCGAGTGCTGAAAGATGTCCGCGATAGTGAACTCCATAACCGGCGCCCAATTGGATTTGATTGGTAGGGGCGCGGAGGGTTCGGAGTCCAGAGAGGAGTCCGGCACCTTGGAGTCACGGTCTTCGCAAAGGACAGGGATGGAGTTCGGCTCAATCTCCATAGAGATCATAGCCCCTGAGGCGGTGTCCAACCACTCATCCTCGATCGGCAGAGTCGGCTCCGAGCTAAGGGTCGGGCGACGCTGGTGCTTGACCTCCGTGGCACCTTTGCTCGGCGGCAGAGCTAGATCATGCCCATCGAGGCAAGGCGCGCTTGGCTGTGGCTCGAATCCGTCGAAGATCAAGTCACCGCGGATGTCGGCCGTGTAGTTCAAACTCCCAAATCTGACTGATGGCGGGGCGTAGCTTCGATCTGCTCCAGATGGCCAAGTGAATTGCCCGCAGCAAAGCCGGCGAATCTGAAGATCTGTCCGGGAGAAAAGTCTCACCACGGACCGCGTCATTGTTGATGATTGAAGGAGCCATCGGGCCTAAGGATGACGACACAGAGGAACTCTCAATGAAAGCACCAATGTCGGTGTCAAAACCGGCGGATCTCGGGTAGGGGGTCCCGAACTGTGCGTCTAGGCGTATGGTAACAGGAGACAAGGGACACGATGTTTTTACCCAGGTTCGGGCCCTCTCGATGGAGGTAAAACCCTACTCTTGCTTGATTAATATTGATGATATGGGCAATACAAGAGTGGATCTACCATGAGATCAGAGAGGCTAAACCCTAGAAGCTAGCCTATGGTATGATTGTTGTTCGTCCTACGGACTAAAACCCTCCGGTTTATATAGACACCGGATAGAGTTAGGGTTACACAGAGATGGTTACAATGGTAGGAGATCTACATATCCGTATCGCAAAGCTTGCCTTCCACGCCAAGGAAAGTCCCATCCAGACACGGGACGAAGTCTTCAATCTTGTATCTTCATAGTCCAGGAGTCCGGCCAATGGTGATAGTTCGGCTATTCGGACACCCCCTAATCTAGGACTCCCTCACATGTCTTCACCAGTAATGTAAGTTTGTCCTTCTCAAGCCTTCAAACTTTGTTGTGTATATTTGGTTAGGTATGACTGCAACAGCTGTTTATTTTTGGTGTTTGCATCAAATTGCATGTTTAAAGTTTATTATGTACATAAACAAAAGTTTGTCCTTCTCAATTTAAGTTTTCAGTTGTACAACCAAGTTCCTTCTTCATACCATGTAAATTAAACTATACAGAGAAAGTGATCTTCTTTTGACTGCATGTATGCTTCATTCTTCATCTCAGAATCCAAAGGTGTGGCGAACCTACCCACTATAGCACAATGTCATATTCTGCAATGTCTTAACTATGAACAATGTCATATCATTCTACTATTATTTAAACCGTCTCTTTATTTGCCAATCTGAAATGGGATAAATTGACAAGACACTAACCATTGATACTTATGAGTTCTTGATCTGTAATCCAAGGGTGTCGTGAAGCTGCCAACTCCTTCACAATGTCATTTCCTGCCATGTCTTGACCTGAACAATACCATATTGTGTTAATGCAATTTTAAACTGTGTCACTTTATTCAATCAAGAAGAAATGTGATGAATTGTCAAGACTTGATACTTTTATGTGCAAAACCTATCATCCGTCTCGCTTGTTTATCTTTCGTGAGTGAGGAAGATATAAGTGTTGAACAAGCGCAGCCTCATCATCTTGCTCATTTGCTTGCGCTGCAGTTTCCCAAAGAGGCTAACCTTTCTTGAACTCTATTGAAGTGTTTATCGGTTTTGTATATTATTTTGTCGGCGTGTTTATTTGCACTGGTGGCAATCCTTGATGCCCAGTGTATGTAATCTGCTGTCTTCTTGTGCTTTATTATCATTGGCGAACTTTGATGCCCCGTGGATGTAATATGCCATAATTTCTTTATTGTATAGTCTAGGTTTTTTCTTATTCATGATGCTGCAGTTATTTTACTGTATATATATCCTGTCTTCGCAGTAAACCGGCCAAACCGTAAAATTACGGTACATAATCGGGCCGTCATGCAATCACGTTGTATAATCCGCATCATGGGCCCGTCAAACCGCCCCACTAGTAGATTCGGCCTTTAATAGGCCGAGTAACCCCGCCCCTCTTTTCGCAAGAAAACTCAATGGGCTTTAAGAGGTGAGAAGTAGGTTGGTCTGAAACGCGCGAATAGCTCATAGGCGGCAAAGAGCCGAAATGGACCCGCCCATGATTGTGCGAATCAATTCACGGGCTTTAATAGGCCAAAGTTGTCTCGGTCCTTGTTTGGCCCAATCAGATATCGGCTGCGAGCAGGCGGGATGCAAACCAGGCCGTAGTTAGGCCCAACTATATGACATGATTTTAACAGGCCGAAATTAATATAGGGCAAAAATGTTAAACGGGCCCTTAACAGGCCGAAACTAATATCAGGCCGAATTACTAAATGTGCCTTTAGCAAGTGGGCCCAAAAGCATAGCGTCCAGTTAACGGGCCGACGCTGATATTGGCCATAATTGAGCCCAATGCCTCTTAAAGGGCCGGACCTGATCTGGGCCGTGATTTTGCCCAGAAAGTGGGAGGCTTTTAATGGGCCGGATCTTATATGGGCCATTATTAGGCCCAGAACGTGGCAGGCCATTAATGGACCAGATCAAATATGGGCCGGCATTTGGCCCAAAACATGGCACCTAGTTAATGGGCCGGCCTACTAGGGTCCTCAAAATCTTGTGGGCCTACAGCTGGGCCGGCCCATTAATGTCGGTGAAATCTCGTGGGCCTTTAGCTGGGCCGGCCCATTATGATCCGCAAGAATTTTGTGGGCCTTTACCTAGGCCAGCCCATTATGGCACACAAAAATCTTGTGGGCCTTTACCTGGGCCGGCCTATTACGGCCCGCGAAATCTTGTGAGCCTTTAGCTGGGCTAGCCCATTATGGTCCGTAAAATCTCGTGGGCCTTTAGATGGGCCGGCCCATTATGGTCCGCAAAATCTTGTGGGCCTTTAGTTGGGCCGGCCCATTTAAACTTGATGGGTCGTGCCACATGTCGACGTATCATAGGCGCTTCTACATCCAATGAGTGGATGACATCTCTCCCAACGATGAGCCGACACGTGTTTCCTCCGACCAATGATGATTTTACACGGAAAATCCCCATTGGTCGGGCTGTTAACGGGTTATCGGATCCAAAACCCGACCCGATAGCTTAACGGCGTTCCGTTACGGTGGATGCCACGTGTCGGTCACCCTTGACGAAAAGCACTTCGTGGACGCGATTTATCGTCATGGAAGTGGACACTTCGTGATAACAATTTTGGTAATGTCATGGAACACTTCTACGACAAAGACAAGTATGACTATCTTGATTACGTCATAAAATCGTCATGGATGTACATGCATGACAAAAACTCGACCTCATCGTGACAAACACGTATCATCACGAAAGTGTATTTTTTGTAGTGAATGTTGTATCTGCGCTCCAGACACAAGTCCATTCCCTAACAGAGACCCTTTGTGAAACAAGGAGAAACATTGTTCAATGTCGTCAAGATATGCATGGTTTTGAAACCAGACTATCAGACATTTGCTATGTTGTTCAGGAGCCTAGGGGAAATGATGGCGAGGGTTATGGTGCTCCATCGGACAATATAGCATGAAAACGTAACAGTCAGATCAAATGAACTGAGCTTCTGAACTTCTGGTGGTGCACTTATCTACTAGACGGTTAAGTTTTATGCCAACCTTCCTTTTGTTATATAGTTGTAATTTGTTTTGGTGCGATACAAAATTTATTCTTAACGTGCAACCACATGCTGAAGAAAACAGCAAGCCATTTTTGTATAGTGTAGGGTGTTCCCTATATTTGCACTGGTGGCGATCTTTGATGCCGAGTGGATGTAATCTGTGCAATCGCCTTAATAGCCTAGCGTTAGTTTCGGCCTTATTTATTTCCTAGTCTTCTTTTTCCCTGGTTTGCTAATGGCCGCAACTACCATGGGCTATATACGGGCCGTAGGATCCATGGGTCACCTACGGGCCGTCGATAAATGGGCCTGTAATCGGTGGGCCTCGGGCCGTTGGATAAATGGGTCTACATGGGCCGTAATCGGGCGTAATTGGTATCGGCCCAGCACGGTAATGGGCCGTTAACAGGCCGTAGGACAGCAAAGGCTTAATTCTGTCACACGCATAACGGGTCGTTAATGGGCCAGAATATAGGACGGGCCGGAAACGGCGCAACGGGTTAACAGGCCAGAAATGGGCCGACTCTTGCCATGGGCCGAATTTGGCCCATTAGGGTAACAAGCCAGTAACGGGCCGACTCTTGCCATGGGCCACATTTGGCCCATAGGGGAACAGGCCAGTAACGGGCCGACTCTTGCCATGGGCTGAATTTGGCTCATTAGGGGAACATGCCAGTGACGGGCCAGAAGTAATCAAGGGCCGAAAAGGAGCCCAAGAACGTATGGGCCGTCAATAGGCCGAAAGCTAACACGGGCTGGAAACGGCCCATGCAAATCACGGGCCATTAACGGGTACAAAGAAAATTACTGTTCATTATGGGCTAGAGTCACCGTGGGCCTGTAAAGGGCCGAAAGATATGAAGGCCTCATATGGGCCGAAAGACATCGTGGGCCATACATGGGCCGAAAGTGAAATGGGCTGGTGTTATATTCGACGGCCCACATGATGTTGTTGGGCCGATTTCCTTTAGGGCCTAACGGGCCGTAAAATGGGCTATTTGCGAAGAGACCGTTAACAGGCTTTTCATGGGCCAACCCGTTAACTTTTGACCAAGTCAAACAGGCCGGCTTTGTAAGCTAAATGGGCCAGTGGTGGGCCGTGGCACGTTTCGACATATCATAGGCGCCTATCTCGACCCAATCGACGACCGACATGTTTCGTCCGCCAATAAGAATTTTACACGTGGAAATTTCCCATTGGTCGGGGCTATTAACGGGTTATCAGATCCAAAACCCGACCCGATAGCTTAACGGCGTTCCGTTACGGTGGATGCCACGTGTCGGTCACCCTTGACGAAAGCACTTCTGTGACGCGCGATTTATCGTCATGGAAGTGGACACTTCCGTGATGATAATTTTGGTAATGCCATGGAACACTTCTACGACATCACAGGTATGACTATCTTGATTCTGTCATAAATTTGTCATGGATGTACATGCATGACAAAAAACGCGACCTACTATGACAAACACGTATCATCACGGAAGTGTATTTTTTTTGTAGTGTTATCAGCGATTCTTCCTGAATTACTGCATCAATCCCACTAGTGATAATGAAGATTTTAGCATGCCTTCTCCTGAAACATTGAGTAAGAGTTAGCCTCTAAAATATACACATGGATCCATTGTTTTCCATCTGATGAGGTCTTCGTATTTCATACACTATGATTAACTATGTAATGCATATATATGTCGACTAATCATTGGAATTTAGCTATCATTTGTTCAATTGCAATTGTTGAGAAATCCAATGAATGTTCTTCCCGTGGACACTATTTGTTCAATTGCATATTATGGCGAATTTGCTTTTTGCATGCCGATTCAAATGGGATATTTTTGCTTTAACCTCGCAATTGCTGCGCACACGGTTCAACTAAATGAGTGTCTATGATCCACATCGGAAAGCCTATGTCAATCATAGCAGAACCATTGGTGATACACAGCAGATCGCAGACGATTTGCAGCACTACTACATGTGCGTAGGGGCTCTGGAACAATTTCTGATACCACATTATCGCACACAAGAGCTCGGAGTAAACTGTGCCCAATGTAAAATACAATCCCAGTCGTAAATTTTTCAGGAAATGTGTGGGATCCCAAACGAAAAGCACACGTCACTCATACCACAACCGTCGGTGATACACAACAAATCACAAAGGGTCTGCAACACTCGTATGTGTATGAAGGGGCTCTTGAACCATTTGTGATAGAAGATTATCGCACATAGTAATTGTTTAGAAACGTGTGCGATGGAGTCATGCATGGCAGACGAGTTCCGCAGAAAACTCGTGTGCGATGGGGCACAGATATCTCAGACAGTTCATATGTTGGCCCACGTGCCTTAGATACTGTTTCCCAAACGGTTCACTATGAAACACCATTTGGTTTCACTGCATCATTAGAAACGTTTAATCACCGATCCCACACGTGTGATAGAATTTGGTGTGTGCTGCATCGCGTACGATTACATTTGGCAAGGCATCTGCATCATGGCTCCCTATCCCCGACGGTTTTTGGGTCATATGGGAAGGACCACCCTATCGCACACACTCACTAGGCGACGGTTTAAAATGCCATCACGGAAAGGGGTTAAAAACCGTTCGTATAGCAGCTCGCTGTACCAGTGTGTTCCAGGTGGCGTGAGTTGTGAAACAATTTTCACATTGTCTTAAATACATACCAAACTCGTAACTCAGATATTCACCTCTATGATCATATCATAGACTTTTTATCTTCTTGTCATGATGATCTTCAACTTCACTCTGAAATTGCTTTAACTTTTCAAAAAAATAGACTTGTGTTTCATCAAGTAAATATACCCGTATCTACTCAAATCATCTGTGGAGGTAAGATAATAACGATATCTGTCGCGTGCTTCAACACTCAACAGACCACATACGTCGGTATTTATTATTTCCAACAAGTCATTTGCCCGCTCCATTGTTCCGGAAAACGGGGTTTTAGTCATCTTGCCCATGAGGCATGGTTTACATGTTTCAAATGATTCATAATCAAGTCATTCCAAAAGTCCATCAGCATGGAGTTTCTTCATGCTCTTTATACCAATATGACCTAAGTGGCAGTGCCACAAATATGTGGTACTATCATCATTAACTTTTCAACTTTTGGCATCAATATTATGAACATGTGTATTACTATGATCGAGATTCAACAAGAATAAACCATTCACATTAGGTGCATGACCATAAAAGATATTATCCATATAAATAGAACAACCATTATTCTCTGTCTTAAATGAATAACCATCTTGCAATAAACAAGATCCAAATATAATGTTCATGCTTAACGTAGGCACCAAATAACAATTATTTCGGTTTAAAACTAATCTCGAGGGTAGATGTAGAGGGAGCGCGCCGACGGAGATCACATCAACCTTTGAACAATTCTTGACGCGCATCGTCACCTTGTCGTTAGCTAGTCTCCTTTTACTCCATAGCTTCTGTTTTGAGTTACAAATAAGAGCAAGCGAACCAGTATCAAATACCCAGGCGCTACTACGAATACTAGTAAGGTCCACATCAATAACATGTATATCAAATGTACCTTTGTTGACATTGCCAGCCTTCTTATCTACCAAGTACTTAGGGCAGTTCCGCTTCCAGTGACCATTCCCCTTGCAATAGAAGCACTTAGTCTCAGGTTTAGGTCCAGCTTTTGATTTCTTCATGGGAGCTGATACGTCTCCAACGTATCTATAATTTTTGATTGCTCCATGCTATATTATCTACTGTTTTGGACATTATTGGGCTTTATTTTCCACTTTTATATTATTTTTGGGACTAACCTATTAACCGGAGGCCCAGCCTAGAATTGCAGTTTTTTTGCCTATTTCAGAGTTTCAAAGAAACGGAATATCAAATGGAGTCCAAACGGAATGAAACCTTCGGGAACGTGATTTTCTCACCGAACATGATCCAGGAGACTTGGACCCTACGTCAAGGAAGCTTCGAGGAGGACATGAGGTAGGGGCGCCCCACCCCCCCAGGGTGCACCCTCCACCCTCGTGGGCCCCATGATGCTCCACCGACGTACTTCTTCCTCCTATATATACCTCACGCACTTCAAATGATCGACACGGAGCCAAAACCTAATTCTACCGCCGAACCTTCTCGACTCCACGAGATCCCATCTTGGGGCCTGTTCGAGCTCACGGGGGGGCATCCACCACGGAGGGCTTCTACATCATCACCATAGCCCCTCCGATGAAGTGTGAGTAGTTTACTTCAGACCTTCGGGTCCATAGTTAGTAGCTAGATGGCTTCTTCTCTTTTTTTGGATCTCAATACAATGTTCTCCCCCTCTATCGTGGAGATCTATTCGATGCTTCTTTTTGCGGTGTGTTTGTTGAGACCGATGAATTGTGGGTTTATGATCAAGATTATCTATGAACAATATTTGAATCTTCTCTGATTTCTTTTATGTATGATTGGTTATCTTTGCAAGTCTCTTCGAATTATCAGTTTGGTTTGGCCTACTAGATTGATCTTTCTTGCAATGGGAGAAGTGCTTAGCTTTGGGTTCAATATTGCGTGTCCTTTCCCAAAGGATGAGGGGCAGCAAGGCACGTATAGTATTGTTGCCATCGAGGATACAAGATGGCGTTTTTATCATATTGCATGAATTTATCCCTCTACATCATGTCATCTTGCTTAAGGCGTTACTCTATTTTCATAAACTTAATACTCTAGATGCATGCTGGATAGCAGTCGATGAGTGGAGTAATAGTAGTAGATGCAGACAAGAGTCGGTCTACTTGTCTCGGACGTGATGCCTATATACATGATCATACCTAGATATTCTCATAACTATGCTCAATTCTATCAATTGCTCAATAGTAATTCGTTCACCCACCGTAAAATACTTATGCTCTTGAGAGAAGCCACTAGTGAAATCTATGGCCCCCGGGTCTATCTTCATCATATAAATCTGCCATCACTTTATTATTGCCTTTTCTTTTTTACTGTGCTTTTTATTTTACTTTGCATCTTTCTCACAAAAATACCAAAAATATTATCTATCATCTCTATCAGATCTCACTCTCGTAAGTGATCGTGAAGGGATTGACAACCCCTTATCGCATTGGTTGCGGGGAGTTATTTGCTTTGTGCAGGTACAAGGGACTCGCGCGTAGCCTCCTACTGGATTGATACCTTGGTTCTCAAAAACTGAGGGAAATACTTACACTACTTTGCTGCATCATCCTTTCCTCTTCAAGGAAATCCAACGCAATGCTCAAGAGGTAGCAAGAAGAATTTCGGGCGCCGTTGCCGGGTAGTCTACACAAAAGTCAACATACCAAGTACCCATCACAATCCCTTATCTCCCGCATTACATTATTTGCCATTTGCCTCTCGTTTTCCTCTCCCCCACTTCACCCTTGCCGTTTTTTTCGCCCTCTCTTTTCCGTTTGCCTTTTTTCTCGCTTGCCTTTTGTTTGCTCGTATGTTGGATTGCTTGTTTGTCACGATGGCTCAAGATAATACCAAATTGTGTGACTTTACCAATACCAACAATAATGATTTCCTTAGCACTCCGATTGCTCCTCTTACCAATACTGAATCTTGTGAAATCAATACTGCTTTGTTGAATCTTGTCATGAAAGATCAATTCGCCGGCCTTCCTAGTGAAGATGCTGCTACTCATCTAAATATCTTCGTTGATTTATGTGATATGCAAAAGAAGAAAGATGTTGATAATGATATTGTTAAATTGAAGCTATTTCCTTTTTCGCTTAGACATCGTGCTAAGCTTGGTTTTCGTCTTTGCCTAAAAATAGTATTGATTCTTGGAACAAGTGCAAAGATGCTTTTATCTCTAAGTATTTTCCTCCCGCTAAGATCATCTCTCTTAGAAACGATATTATGAATTTTAAGCAACTTGATCATGAACATGTTGCACAAGCTTGGGACAGAATGAAATTAATGATACGTAATTTCCCTACTCATGGTTTGAATTTGTGGATGATTATACAAATTTTTTATGCCGGATTGAATTTTGTTTCTAGAAATCTTTTAGATTCGGCCGTGGGAGGCAATTTTATGGAAATCACTTTAGGAGAAGCTATTAAACTCCTAGATAATATTATGGTTAATTATTCGCAATGGCACACTGAAAGACCCACTAATAAAAAGTGCATGCGATAGAAGAAATTAATGTTTTGAGTGGAAAGATGGATGAACTTATGAAATTATTTGCTACTAAGAGTGTTTCTTCTGATCCTAATGATATGCCTTTGTCTACTTTGACTGAGAATAATAATGAATCTATGGATGTGAATTTTGTTGGTAGGAATAATTTTGGTAACAACGCGTATAGAGGGAACTTTAATCCTAGACCTTATCCTAGTAATCCTTCTAATAATTATGGAAATTCCTACAACAACTCTTATGGAATTTTTAATAAGATGCCCTCTGAATTTGAGACTAGTGTTAAAGAGTTTATGAATTCGCAAAATAATTTCAATGCTTTGCTTGAAGAGAAATTTCTTAAAGTTGATGAATTGGCTAGGAACGTTGATAGAATTTCTCTTGATGTTGATTCTTTAAAGCTTAGATCTATTCTGCCTAAGCATGATATCAATGAGTCTCTCAAAGCCATGAGAATTTCCATTGATGAGTGCAAGGATAGAACCGCTAGGATGCGTGCTACGAAGGATGCCTTTATTAAAGCGTGTTCTTCCAATTTCCATGAAAATAAAGATGAAGATCTAAAAGTTATTGATGTGTCCCCTATTAAATCTTTGTTTTGCAATATGAATCTTGATAATGATGGGACTGAATATGATCCACCTTTACCTAGAAGGCGTTCCAAGAATTCGGAGTTTTTAGATCTAAAATTGATAAAAGTGGGATTGAAGGAAGCAAAACCCTAGATATTGCTAAACCCACTATTTTGGATTTCAAGGAATTTAATTATGAAAGTTGCTCTTTAATTGATTGTATTTCCTTGTTGCAATCCGTGCTAAATTCTCCTCATGCTTATAGTCAAAATAAAGCGTTTACTAAACATATCGTTGATGCCTTGATGCAATCTTATGAAGAAAAACTTGAGTTGGAAGTTTCTATCCCTAGAAAACTTTATGATGAGTGGGAACCAACTATTAAAATTAATATTAAGGATCATGAATTTTATTCTTTATGTGATTTGGGTGCTAGTGTCTCCACTATTCCCAAAACTTTGTGTGATTTGCTAGATTTCTGTGATTTTGATGATTGCTCTCTAAACTTGCACCTTGCGGATTCCACTATTAAGAAACCTATGTGAAGAATTATGATGTTCTTATTTTTGCAAATAGGAATTATGTGCCCATAGATTTTATCTTTCTTGATATAGATTGCAATCTTTCTTGTCCTATTATTCTTGGTAGACCTTTCCTTTGAACGAGTACAATTATTGATATGAAGGAAGGGAATATTAGATTCCAATTTCCATTAAATAAAGGCATGGAACACTTCCCTAGAAAGAAAATAAAGTTACCATATGAATCTATCATGAGAGCCACTTATGGATTGCCTACCAAAGATGGCAATACCTAGATCTATCCTTGCTTTTATGCCTAGCTAGGGGCGTTAAACGATAGCGCTTGTTGGGAGGCAACCCAATTTTATTTTTAGCTTTTTGCTTTTTGCTTCTGTTTAGGAATAAAAATTTGATCTATCCTCTGGTTAGATGTGTTTTTAGGTTTTAATTAGTGTTTGTGCCAAGTTTGACATATATGATCTTCTTGGATGATAGTTATTTGATCTTGCAGAAATTTCCACTTTCTGTTCACGAAAACAATTGTTAAAAAGCACCAGAACGTGATAAAATACTGATTACAATTGCTGCTGATCAATAAACAAATTGCCTAGGTCTTCCTATTTTGGCTGATTTTTTGGAGTTCCAGAAGTTTGCGTTAGTTACAGATTACTACAGACTGTTCTGTTTTTGACAGATTCTATTTTTCGTGTGTTGTTTGCTTATTTTGATGAATCTATGGCTAGTAAAATAGTTTATAAACCATAGAGAATTTGGAATACAGTAGGTTTAACACCACTATAATAAAAAAATGAGTTCATTACAGTACCTTGAAGTGGTCTTTTGTTTTCTTTCGCTAACGGAGCTCGCGAGATTTCTGTTGAGTTTTGTGTTGTGAAGTTTTCAAGTTTGGGGTGAAATCTTTTGATGGATTATGGAACAAGGAGTGGCAAGAGCCTAAGCTTGGGGATGCCCATGGCACCCCCAAGATAATCTAAGGACACCAAAAAGTCAAAGCTTGGGGATGCCCCGGAAGGCATCCCCTCTTTCGTATACTTTCATCGGTAACTTTACTTGGAGCTTTATTTTCATTCACCACATGATATGTGTTTTCCTTGGAGCATCTTGTGTGATTTGAGTGTTTGATTTTTAGTTTACCACTATCATCCCTTCTGTACACACCTTTTGAGAGAGCCATACATGATTTGGAAATAATTAGAATACTCTATGTGCTTTGCTTATATCTTTTGAGTTATATAGTTTTGCTCTAGTGCTTCACTTATATCTTTTAGAGCACGGTGGTGGATTTGTTTAATAGAAACTATTGATCTCTCATGCTTCACTTAGATTATTTTGAGAGTCTTAAATAGCATGGTAATTTGCTTAAATAATCCTAATATGCTTGGTATTCAAGAATGGTAAAACTTTCTTATGAGTGTATTGAATACTATGAGAAGTTTGATGCTTGATAATTGTTTTGAGATATAAAGATGGTGATATTAGAGTCATGCTAGTTGAGTAGTTGTGATTATGAGAAATACTTGTGTTATAGTTTGTGATTCCCGTAGCATGCACGTATGGTGAACCGTTATGTGATGAAGTCGGAGCATGATTTATTTATTGATTGTCTTCCTTATGAGTGGTGGTCGGGGACGAGCAATGGTCTTTTCCTACCAATCTATCCCCCTGGGAGCATGCGCTTAATCCTTTGCTTTGATAACTTGTAGATTTTTGCAATAAGTATATGAGTTCTTTATGACTAACGTTGAGTCCATGGATTATACGCACTCTTCCTGCTTCCACCATTGCTAGCCTCTCTAATACCGCACACTTTCCGCCGGTATCATACACCCACCATATACCTTCCTCAAAACAGACACCATACCTACCTATCATGGCATTTCCATAGCCATTCCGAGATATATTGCCATGCAACTTTCCACCGTTCCGTTTATTATGACACGATCCATCATTGTCATATTGCTTAGCATGATCATGTAGTTGACATCGTATTTGTGGCAAAGCCACCGTTCATAATTCTTTAATACATGTCACTCTTGATTCATTGCATATCCCGGTACACCGCCGGAGGCATTCATATAGAGTCATATTTTGTTCTAAGTATCGAGTTGTAATTGTTCAGTTGTAAGAAAATAAAAGTGTGATGACCTTCATTTTTAGAGCATTGTCCCGAGTGAGGAAAAGGATGATGGAGACTATGATTCCCCCAGTCGGGATGAGACTCCAGACGAAAAAAAGAGGCCATAAAAAAGGGAAAAGGCCCAAAAAAATGAGAGAAAAAGAGAGAAGGGAAAATGTTACTATCCTTTTACCACACTTGTGCTTCAAAGTAGCACCATGATCTTCATGATAGAGAGTCTCTCATTTTGTCACTTTCATGTACTAGTGGGAATTTTTAATTATAGAACTTGGCTTGTATATTCCAATGACGGGCTTCCTCAAAATGCCCTAGGTCTTCGTGAGCACGCAAATTGGATGCACACCCACTTAGTTTCTTTTGTTGAGCTTTCATATGCTTATAGCTCTAGTGCATCCGTTGCATGGCAATCCCTACTCACTCACATTGATATCTATTGATGGGCATCTCCATAGCCCGTTGATACGCCTAGTTGATGTGAGACTATCTTCTCCCTTTTTGTCTTCTCCACAACCACCATTCTATTCCACATATAGTGCTATATCCATGGCTCACGCTCATGTATTGCGTGAGTTTGAGAGTGCCAAAAGTATGAAACAATTGCGTGGCTTGTGATCGGGGTTGTGCATGATTTAAATACTTTGTGTGGTGAAGATAGAGCATAGCCAGACTATATGATTTTGTAGGGATAACTTTCTTTGGCCATGTTATTTTGAGAAGACATGATTGCTTTGTTAGTATGCTTGAAGTATTATTATTTTTATGTCAATATTAAACTTTTGTCTTGAATCTTTCGGATATGAATATTCATACCACAATTAATAAGAATTACATTGAAATTATGCCAAGTAGCACTCAGCATCAAAAATTCTATTTTTATCATTTACCTACTCGAGGATGAGCAGGAATTATGCTTGGGGATGCCTGATACGTCTCCAACGTATCTATAATTTTTGATTGCTCCATGCTATATTATCTACTGTTTTGGACATTATTAGGCTTTATTTTCCACTTTTATATTATTTTTGGGACTAACCTATTACCCGGAGGCCCAACCCAGAATTGCTGTTTTTTTGCCTATTTCGGAGTTTCGAAGAAACGGAATATCAAACGGAGTCCAAACAGAATGAAACCTTAGGGAACGTGATTTTCTCACCGAACATGATCCAGGAGACTTGGACCCTATGTCAAGGAAGCTTCAAGGAGGGCACGAGGTAGGGGGGCGCGCCCACCCCCCAGGGCACGCCCTCCACCCTCGTGGGCCCCATGATGCTCCACCGACGTACTTCTTCCTCCTATATATACCTCACGCACTTCAAACGATCGACACGGTGCCAAAACCTAATTCCACCGCCGCAACCTTCTGTACCCACGAGATCCCATCTTGGGGCCTGTTCCGGAGCTCCGCCGGAGGGGGCATCCACCACGGAGGGCTTCTACATCATCACCATAGCCCCTCCGATGAAGTGTGAGTAGTTTACCTTAGACCTTTGGGTCCATTGTTAGTAGCTAGATGGCTTCTTCTCTCTTTTTGGATCTCAATACAATGTTCTCCCCCTCTCTCGTGGAGATCTATTCGATGTAATCTTCTTTTTGAGGTGTGTTTGCTGAGACTGATGAATTGTGGGTTTATGATCAAGATTATCTATGAACAATATTTGAATCTTCTCTGAATTCTTTTATGTATGATTGGTTATCTTTGCAAGTCTCTTCGAATTATCAGTTTGGTTTGGCCTACTAGATTGATCTTTCTTGCAATGGGATAAGTGCTTAGCTTTGGTTCAATCTTGCGGTGTCCTTTCCCAGCGACAGTAGGGGCAACAAGGCACATATAGTATTGTTGCCATCGAGGATAACAAGATGGTTTTTTTATCATATTGCATGAATTTATCCCTCTACATCATGTCATCTTGCTTAAGGCGTTACTCTATTTTCATAAACTTAATACTCTAGATGCATGCTGGATAGCGGTCGATGAGTGGAGTAATAGTAGTAGATGCAGGCAGGAGTTGGTCTACTTGTCTCGGACGTGATGCCTATATACATGATCATACCTAGATATTCTCATAACTATGCTCAATTCTGTCAATTGCTCAACAGTAATTCGTTCACCTACCGTAAAATACTTATGCTCTTGAGAGAAGCCACTAGTGAAATCTATGGCCCCCGGGTCTATCTTCATCATATAAATCTTCCGTCAACTACCCATGTCCGGTCATCACATGAGATGGGGTCGTCATCAATGGTGAGCATCTCCATGTTGATCATTGTTGGTGTCAAAACCGGCAGATCTCGGGTAGGGGGTCCCGAACTATGCGTCTGAGGATCAAAGGTAACATGAGACAGCGACACGATGTTTATCCAGGTCCGGGCCCTCTTGATGGAGGTAATACCCTACTTCCTGCTTGATTATCTTGGATAAATATGAGGTTTACAAGAGTTGATCTACCTCGAGATCGTAATGGCTAAACCCTAGATGTCTAGCCTGTATGATTATGATCACCTCTACGAACTAAACCGTCCGGTTTATATAGACACCGGAGGGGCCTAGGATTGTACAGAGTCGGTTTACAGAGAAAGGAATCTTCATATCCGAATGCTAAGCTTGCCATCCACGCAAAGGAGAGTCCCATCCGGACACGGGAGCAAGTCTTCTGTCTTGTATCCTCGTGACCCATTAGTCCTGCCCATGTTACATAGCCCGGACGCCCGAGGACCCCTTAATCCAGGACTCCCTCAGTAGCCCCCGAACCAGGTTTCAATGACGATGTGTTCGACGCGCACATTGTCTTCGGCATTGCAAGGCGGGTTCCTCCTCCGAATACTTCAAAGAATCTGACCCGAAGAGTTATACTCGGCTTTTCATTTAATGTCATACCCTTTGGCTTCTGCGCCTCCGTTGCTTCTGCTTCCACGTGTCGAGCGAATACAAAAGGTCAGAGTTTTTTTTGCACATAACACCCTGGCCATGTAAAAAGGCGTCTATTTAAAGGGATTGGATCTCACATGGCATTCCACACCAGGCGGAAAATCCTTAGAGCGTGCTAGGAGAAAACATTCAAACATGGCTAGCGCTCCCAGTTCTTCCTCCTGCCCTCATGGCACCGAAAAAGGCGATTGGGAGGGATGTTCAGTATCCCATGACCAGCTGGCTAAGCTTCAAACGCAGGGATTCCTTCCCCCCATGGATCTAGTCCCTGTTCGGGCAGGATTAACCTCTTTCACCGGCGAAGCCCTGGCGGAAAATTTCCCCAATCCAACCAGGGGGGAGCGAGTGTGCTTCGTATCCTTCTTATTAAGAGGCGTCAGATTTCCAATCCACCCTTTCCTCCGAGGTCTCTGGAGTACTACGGCCTCCAACTGCACAATCTTACGCCAACCTCTATCCTGCACATCACGGGCTTTGTCGCTCTTTGCGAGCTATTCCTGGGCTGCGAGGCCCATTTTGAGTTATGGAGGAAGCTTTTCTGCCTCGTCCCTTGCACGCAAAAGGGATTTGTATATGAGGTGGGCGGCGCCGAGGTATGGCGCATAGCCGGGACCGGATACCTGTCCGGCACGCCGAAGAAGGCGTCCGAAGAGTGAACTTCAGAGTGGTTTTATATTGAAGATGTCGCTCTCCCTGACCCAGTCCGGATGGGCCTTCCTGAATTTTCTAGCGCTCCATTGAGGAAACGCCACAACTGGCGTCCTCGGAGCCTCGAGGAGGAAGATAGCGCAGAAGTCCAACAATTAATGGGCAAGATAAGGACACTTGCCCGTGTCGGATTTTGGGTTCCGGCAAAACCCTCAAGGTTTGAACACTCGGGTGCGCACGAAGATCTCTCCCTTCCCTAGCTCACACACTCACCACGATCTCAAAGCTCAGCACGTCGAACCCGAAGAACAAGGGACACAAGAGTTTATACTGGTTCGGGCCACCGATGTGGTGTAATACCCTACTCCAGTGGTGTGTGGTGGATTGCCTCATAGGCTAAGGATGAACAAGTACAAGGTAAGAACAGCCTCCTGAGGAGAGGTGTTCTTAAGCTCGGCGAGCTTGCGTGGTTGATGGTGGTCTGGATCCTCTGTCCCCTTCTAAGGTGGTGGCTAGTCCTCTTTATAGAGGCCCGGGTCCTCTCCCCAAATGTTAGGCGGGAAGGGATCCCACAATGGCCAATTTGAAGGGGGACAACTAGTACAAGTTATCCTGACAAAAGGTGGTCTTCGCCTGCCAAAGGATCTGGTGGTGACGCCGTCGTGGGCTCTGCGATGACCTCCATCCTGCCGTCCTGCTGGTCTTGGTCTCGTTGCACCAATATGGAAACCTTTGCCTGATGCCTCCGGACTCCTCGCCTATGCTTGCCCCTTTAGCACCAAAGAGGCAACGGATACTCTGCACCCGCTGGCGCCTGCCTGGCCTTGGTCGTCGCGGCTCACATCACGGGAACCTCACGAGGTGTCCCTCGCCTTGATCTCTCTGCCCCTCGCGAGCCAGCCTAGTGAGGCCGCCCCCGAGGTGGTCTTGTGTCGTTCGCCTCGCGAGGCTTGGCCCCTCGAGAGGGTCTTGAGTGTTTGCTGGTGAAGATGGGCTGTACCAGGCCGCTGGTGGAGCCACGCCGTGGGCTGCAGGCAGGCAAGTCTGGGGCCCCCATTCCCAGAACGCTGACAGTAGCCCCGGGGCGCAAGGCACGCTCGGACTTGGCTTCGAGGCGGCCGAGGGCAGGCGCAGGCTGCTGGGCGCCAACCGCCATGCCTTGATTGATGCGCAGACCGATGGGACGTGGGCGTCTCCCTTCCCCACGCTGCCTCAGCAACTGCCCGACTAACAAAAAGGATGGCGCGGGCTGCGCTGTCTTCATTGCTCTCCTTCGCCTTGCTCCAGATCCCCTTTCTTGCACTTCGCTTCCAAAGACTCCAGATTCGCCCAGGTCCTCCTTCAAGCCCGCCGCCAATGGCGCCCAACAAAGCTCGGGCTGCTCCTCCGCCTTCCTGGTACGAGCCGACGCTCAGTGCGCTGAGCATTTCGGAGAAGATCCTCGCCGCCGTGCTCCTAATGACGACGGAGGGTGATGAGAAGCGGAAGACTGCGCTCTGGGCCGGCTCCGCCGAGCCGGAGGCCTCGGGCAGTACTTTCTACCCCTTCTTCATGAGCAGCGTCGTCACAAGGTTGGTCCCCCTTCTCCGACTTCTTCTATTCCGTCCTCAGCCATTACAAGATTACCGCCCTCCATCTTCATCCCAACTCCATCCTCCTCCTATCGATCTTCGCCTTCTACTGCGAGGCGTATGTCGGAGTGATGCTGTCCGTGGCACTGCTACGCCACTTATTCTTCCTCCGGATCAAGGAGGGCCACTGCTCGGGGTGCGTTGGCTTTGTTGCGGCCAACAAGACCAACGCGATCTCGAAGGCCGGGAAGAAGGCCAAGGGCTTCATGAGCAAGTGGGTCTTGATGGACGCCAAGTGCTCCCACCCCCGGCTGGTGCTGCCGACGGAGATGATCGTGTCCCAAGAGGGGTGGCTTCGCGCGAAGCTCACCGACCCCCGGGCGGTGCTAGAGAGGATGACCGCCGACCTGAGGCCTAGTGACTCAAGGGCGGCGAAGCTTACGGGGGCCATGATCGTCAAAGAATTCATGACGCAGCATGTGGCTCCCCTCCAAGCGCGCTCACGCCCCTTGTGGAAGCTCAGAGACGAAGGAGACGACCTCCGCCTGCGCCCGGAGGCCCTTTCTGCCGAGGAGATGGGCTCGGCCTTCCGCTCCTTGGTTCAGGACGACCAAGGGTACCCGCCGGACTCCTTCGTTCCCTTGTATCGCCGCCCAGATGGGGCAGAGGTCGCTGCCGCCATGACCGTCTTTGATGGGCGCAGGCTCGTGCCACCTGCGCCCTCTGACGCCCTGGTGACGACGACTCCGGTGGTGGTGTCCTCCGACGAGGAGGAGGAGCGGGACTCGGCGGCCACCCTGGAAGGGTCTGGGGAGACCTCCCCTCCGTGCAAGGCTGATCTTCTTCGCGCCTTGCCTGACGCCGACGACGCCGACGACCACCTGGTGAAGGAAGTCATGCCTTCCGCTAGGGTTACGACGAGGTCCAGGGTCTCCCCCTCAGGGAAGTCGACGTCCGGCGTCCCGATGAAGAGCAGATCATCGCTGATCTCTCAGGGTGACGCCCCCGCTTTGCCGCCTCCCGGGGCCACCGTGGCCTCGCAGACTCCTGGGGACCGCGCGCTTGCGCCCCAAGCCACGAGGCCCCTAAGCTTCGCACATCCGAAGAGGCGCCGGGACTACACCGCCGTGGACCAGTGAGTTTCCAGCCCAGACCTTGCCCTTGTTCCTGCTCCCGTTGCGGCCTCTTGATGATTCTTCACTGATCTTCTAGGATGACATCGTCGTCGAAGAAGCAGAAGGGAGGGGCGGCCACACCCTCGGGGCCCCAGCAGCCTGCGGCGGCTGCACCTCCTTTGGCGCAGAAGGGCGGCGATGGCGCTCACATTTCTCCGCCCGATCGTCCTTGCGAGGCCCAGAGGAGCGCCCCCAGGAGAGGGCACCCACCAAGGCCTCGCCAGCTCCTGAGGCGCTCATCCCCAGCCCGTCGGGCGAGGATCCAAAGGCTCCGGAGCTTCTGGCTTCTTCCTCCACCGCCATCAGCCTGCAGGTCTTGGCGAAGACACTGCCTCCTTCTTCCTCCTTACCATCAGCTCACAATCCTTCTGCTTAGCCTAATGTCCTGGAGCACGCTCTTTTTGCGCTGACCCTGCTACAGGGGATCATCAAGGCCCCGACCGTCGCCTGGTGGCCGAGCGCCTGGAGCTGATCTCTGGCTGGATCCACTCCGATGCGTCCATCCAGGAGGCGTTGAGCCAGGCCGTGGCGGCATCTGAGAAGGACAAGTAGGCTACCGCCCAAGGTGCGGCTGCCCACGAGGTGGCGCTGAAGGACGCCAGGGCTGCCCAAGATCGCTGCCGGCCGCTGAAGGCCGAGATGGAGACCGAGCGCAACGAGCGTGCGACTGAGGCTCGAGGCCGCCAGGCGGAGGAGGAGAAGATGAAGGCCCGAGAGGACGCCGTGAGGGGCCGCAATGCTGAGCTGGAGCAATTGGCGAAGGCGCAGGCCATGGAGTGCAGCCGGCTGGAGAAGTTGGAGCTAGAGATGATGGTAGAGAAGGATGAGCTGGAAGCCAAGGCGAAGGTCCTGGCTGAGGACCCCGTGGCCTTCAAGTCCCTTGAGGAGAAATCTCGCGTGGTGCTGCGGGCACTCTACGAGAAGGGTTTGGAGGAGCCGCTAGCGACCGACGACGAGGGCCCCGCCCAGCTGCTTCCTCATCTGGTCGAGGCGCTTGAGGGCGTCGTGGACGGAATCGGCCCCTTGGTGGAGGGGGAGGCCCGCGCACTCTCCTCGGCTGCATTGACGTGCGTCTTCAGCAACCTCCATCTTCACGATCCTGACGCCGACCTTGACGAGCTGCTCGAGCCCGTGGATGACGAGCACTGCGCAACTGCTGCCAAAGCCGCGAAGAGCCAGGTGGAGGCCTAGCTGAAGAAGTTCCGCGCCTTCGATCCTGCGCCCTCAACTAGCGGTGCAGCTGAACCTGCAATTCCGGCGGGTGGTGCAGGTGAGGGTAATGCTGTTGTGGCCCTTGCAAGTGACGGCGGCGTCCAGGGATGACGAAATGGCTTGCTGGCGCCTCCTTTCCTGTTTGGCTTCTGCAATATGCACCATGCCTCATGGAGGCGTTTAAACTTGTGTTTGGTACTGGGAGAACAATATGTCTTGTAATATTTATTTGAGATTTTACGATTTCCTTCCCATTTGCTTGGTGTTCTGGGTCGGCAGGGCCCGACCCCGCGCATACCTCAGTCGCTGTTGGGTCGTTCGGATCACTAGGACGAGACCAAGGGGTGAGGGGCTACTTGGCCAGTTAGGCTCCTGAGTCACGATGCTCAGGATTCCCCTTTGACGCGCAAACAGCTTACAGAAAGGAGGTGCAGGAGTAGGCCTAGTGTTCTATGTCAGCAGGGCCCGACCTCATGCATACCTCGGCCGCTGTTGGGTCGTCCGAATCACCAGGACGAGACCAAGGGGTGAGGGGCTACGTGGCCAGTTAGGCTCCTGAGTCGCGATGCTCAGGAGTCCCCCTTGACGTCTAAACGACCTTCATACCTTGGCTCCGCTCGGGAGGGCGCGCGACGACCAGGTCCGAGAGACCTGGCAGGGTGGCGTATGCTTGGGCGTGACCCGAGCGCAGCCCCCGTTGTCGGTGTCAAAACCGGTGGATCTCGGGTAGGGGGTCCCAAACTGTGCGTCTAAGGCAGATGGTAACAGGAAGCAAGGGAGACGATGTTTACCCAGGTTCGGGCCCTCTCGATGTAGGTAAAACCCTACTTCCTGCTTGATTAATATTGATGATATGGTTAGTACAAGAGTAGATCTACCACGAGATCATAGAGGCTAAACCCTAGAAGCTAGCCTATGATGATTATGATTGTGTATATCCCTATCGACTAGCCTGACCTCGGTTTATATAATGCACTAGAGGCCTAGGATAACAAGAGTCCTAGCCGAATACGCCGGTGGGGAGGAGTCCTTGTCTTGATCGCCAAGTCTTGTGGAATCTTCCTTGTATGCGGCAGCTGTCCGGACTAGCCCATGAGTATACGGCCATGGGGTCCTCGCCCAATCTAACAGATCGGGAGATGACGTGGTGAGTACCCTAGTCCAGACACCGCCAAGAGCCCCCCTGAATCGGTCTTCAAGTTAGGAGCGCGCCTCGATTCTTCCGAACTGTTCTTCATCTTCGATCGTCGGTCTTGAAAACTGGTTCAACAAATCTTCTCATCTTCGATCTTGAGGATCGCCGAAGTGTATCCGAAGAGTTTACACGTTGGGTATCCGAGGAGCCCCTTTAAGTTTCCGGCCTTTATCAATGCCTTGTTATTTTTATGCCACACCTCGGGTTTAAAGTTGTTCCCGAGAGGCAGTGTCCTCTCGCGTCCGAGCTCTAATGCCGGACTGCATTTGACGTATCTTTTGCAGCCGAGCACCAATGCCGGACTGTGTCCAAGCTCCAACGCCGGACTGTATCCGAGCTCCAACGCCGGATTGTGTCCAAGCTCCAACGCCGGACTGTATCCGAGCTCCAACGCCGGACTATATCCAAGAAGTCATAGATCATCTTGGTCCAAAAAAGTTGAAGGAGTTTAGCCGAGCTTAATGCCAGAAATGCCCTTTATGGAGATAGCCGCTGGCGCCCGAGCTTTATGCCGGACTGCCTCCGAGGTGGTGCACCACCCCGACCGCGGGCTGATTTTTGTGAATATTTGTAACTGGTGCAGTTTATTCTCTGCCGAGATGTATAACCAGTATATGTATATCCAGTAACCCTCAAGGTGTGTGTCAGTCCAAAACCCGAGATGCACCTAAAGGAAAACATGAAACCACTGATCCTAGTAGCCCCTGAGACTCAGGCCGATGCGCGAAATCGGCCCGAGGATCAACTCCTAGCTCGGCAACATACGTAGGAATAAAAACACTTAGTAATATATTAGAGATAATAGTGATCGGCGAACGGGCCCCTGAGAGAGGGTCGTGAGAAGTCGCCGTGATATATAGCTTGATGCCAGATAGGTCCAGATGGTACTTATTGCTGTCCGAAGACTCGCTTCCCATAGTTCGATCAAGCCGTACACTGAGCCCTTTGAATTTTCTGCATTGAATAGGCAATGCAGTAGCCCCCGAGACACTGGTTGGGTGGCAACACCAGATCAGGGGATCGATGTGCCCCTTTAATATTTGTAAATAATGAGCGCAACACCCAGTAGCCCCCGAGCCTTAATGTGGGCACGGGTGGCCGAATTAAGGATCAACATCCAGAGTAAAATCACAGATTATGTGTAATGATTCTATGTATACAAGTACTTTACATCATTATTTTGACTCCATTGTGACCGTTTATCAGTTGAAAGTGGCCCATCATCGGCTTCTACCCCTTGGTAGATACTACGTAGGGTGTTTCCCAATAACAAAGCAACCCTTAGCCGACGTCTCGGTTCCCAAAGGCGGTTGTGTTAGCAAAAACGAGGCAATCAGATATGCGGGCTTTAAAACATTCACTTAGTCATAGGAGCTTTATACTGGGGAAGCTAGCTATGAGCCCCCGGTTAGTGTTCGGCGAGAGCCGAGGTCAAGCCGTAAACACTTCGGCCAATGTTATGAACGGCCCGTCATTCAACATAGTCATCGGATCGTTGACCAGTTTACGCCTATTGTGACAGTCAGTTTTCGGCTTTCTCCACTAAGGTGCTTAACCATGCAAGCTGGAAGCACAATCGCAGTGGTTCTCCCTTTGCACACCTAGCCGAACAAAGCGGAACGTAGGAGGGAAAAACAGGAGCCGGGCAACCCAACTATTGACCGAAGACACAATTCGAAACCGATGCATATATGGCGATATCCGAGAATGTTTTTGCCGAATCCCTAAAGGTGTCCGGCGTTGCACTGCGAGACTAATGCTGGAAACGCACAAATAGTTTAAAAGTGCCATAGGCTTGAAAAACCAAAAAAAAACTTCAGTAAAAATTGGACGTCCGAACTAAATCGAGTGTTCGGTGCCAAATCGAAAATTGGACTTAGAAAAATAAAATTGTGTTTCTTGCCGTGCTTTATAATGACACATCCTATCTCAAGACTTCAAGCGGGCCAGCCTATGGCTTTAACCTCCTTATCCCGAAGGCGGAGTGCTTCTCCGAGGCTAGTTTATCAAACCGCACTCGAGAGAAGCAAGGCTATCCGGCTATTGACCACACGCTTGCATCGAGAAAGGAGTGATAGAAAAAAGACTTTGCAACGACCAAGAAGAAAACACTTAATATAACACGGCTCAAATGAACTTAAGAGCCACCAAGTAACTTGGGTAAAAGAATGATTGTGTGTACCGAAGTACTTATATCATATCTATGCTCACCCGAACTTTAAACGCGTCTTAACCGACCGTCGGCTTCTCCCTCTTCAGTCAAAAGACCGAAAAGTGTTATGTACTCCACCTGTCGAGAATATCGACGGTATTTCCGATAACTGTGCAATTAGGCCATAAGGCTGTAATGCATAAAGCACGCCAGGAACTTATGCTATATTACTTAACGAAGTGTAAGAAGCATCTTCAAGAAAATAGTACCCCACCGATACCTTTCTTCGTTTGCTCATTGCTACTATGAGACTTATGCAATAGATTTTTGAACTCATGAGTTCCGCTTGTGTGCCGACCATAATTGGAAACAAGAAGAGCGCTTAGCTTTCGGCTTCACCAGTCTCGAGGTCCGCTCGGGTGACCCGATCATGACATCGCAGAGGTGCTCCATTTACTCCTAGCCGAACAATCGGGAACGTAGGAGTAAACACAGGAGCAAGGCAACCCAGCTTGAAAATCACTTAGGTTAATATGGTGCATATTGTGGCATAATACACGAACAAGGAACAAAGCCGTACAAGTATAATCATATGCAACAGGAAAAGCTCCAGCAAGGGATCCCCCAAGTAATCGGGGTATTTGAATTTGTCCGTCACAAACAAAGTTTGGACAAGGAAATTTGTTTTACAAGCAACTTTTTTCCAAAAAAGTATAATGCTTGGTCGAGCCGAACACCTGTTAAAAATTTAAAACCTTGAGCATGAAGGCAACTTAGCTGGTTAATGTGTTCGGTATTGATGACGCGGTCCGAGCTTGATGCGGGACAAGGTTCGATCCCCCGAGCCGGTCCCGAGGTGACGCAAAAGGATATAGTCCGGCTGGATCATTTTCCTGTGCACAAAAAATAGTGCACACCGGAGATAATAGTAATAATAATAATTAAAAAAATTGTTGCATAATAATTAATTTATGCAAAGTGAGTAATAGAAGAGATATGGCCTGGCGCCAAAGTCAATGTCGATGCAGGGCGTCGGCATGATGCGGTAAAGGCGTGAAACAGCCTGAATTCACAGGTTGGTCTGAGTTCCGGATGCGGCGCTCGCCGGACTATGTACGGAAACTGGCCGAACCACCATGCGACTGTTGTTAATGTGGCCACCATTTGATAGACCTGTGTACATATAATGGGCAAACCAGAGTAATAATTCCTTGGGAAAAATGAACCCAAACAAGCAAAAAATACTAGGATTAATAGCACCTGGTTTATTGTTGTAGCAATCCAAAGAAAGGTGATTCCCAAAATTGGGACTCGATCCACACACCCATTGCTTGATGGGTGACAAAGCGACGGCGTGGCGATGCTAGCAAAGGTTGGCTCGCCGAGGCAAAGCCCTCGGTCCATCTAACGTGATGGAGCTGGTCGGCTAGTGACGCCGAAGTCTCCGGAGTATAGGTTGATGAAGAGATGGCGAAGCCCCCGGTCCAGCCGAGATGTCGAAGCCTCGATGTCAGGCGATGAGTCGAAGTAGGTCGGTGTGATGGACACCGGCTTGAAGAAGCAATAGTGCGGCCCTGCCTATGCAGGTCGTGGCTAGGTCAATGCCAGCTTGATGAAGCGACCGTGCGGCGATGCCGGTGTGCCCGCTCCGTGTAATCCGTGGGGCGGCGATGTTGGTGATGATTTCTCCTTCGTGATGCCGAACTCTTGTTCGGCTTGCCGAGATGATGATCCGAAGAAGTTGAGCTCGGCTCAACAAAGCGACGACGTGTCTAGTGCAGGTCGGTATCCTTGGAGTAATATTGCCGGACTGGTTTGACACCAGCATGATGGTGAAGATCATGTTCAAAAGATTTTAAAGTTAGTGGGATGTGTTCAGGAACAAAACAAAATACCCCATACAAAACTTCCTTCAAAAAGGATGTCCGAAATCCCGTTCATAAAAAAGATGAATTCGGGTCGGATTCATTCTCGTGCAGAAAACAGATCCGGAAAGTGATGCACTAATCGGAAGATTCCCGGAGTTTGGACGGTCGGATCGAGCTGAAATTTTGAGAGGTGGTAGATATAGGAATTTCGCAGCCGATCAACAATTGGATCTTCCAAAGGACGTCCGAGCTAGAAGCTGGGCACCACGTCCCAAACTCGTCCAGATTCCCGTCCAGATTTGACAGGGCTCCGGTATATCGCGGATTGCCATAGATTCCTCCATCGGAACTCGAGGAAATTTTCCAGGTTTGTTGTAGACTCAATTCCGCACAATTCCACTAAAGCAGTTGTTAAAAGGACGCTTGAGGAGGCGGTGGCGGCGGATACAGGTTCGCTATCCAAAAAAACAGCGCGGTCGCCCGAGGGCAATGTTGACGTTGAGCCCCCGGGCTCCCTGGATGATTCCTCCATGATCTTGATAGAGATCGGAGTTGATGTTTATGAAGGCCCTCATCCGAACATGACGATCGGAGGTAGGGCGTAGTCCTTGGTCTAGCCAAGGTGACCAGTCGGGCTGGTGATGAAGATGCCGAAGTCGCAGTTGATCTGGAGGCGACCCATCGACCTTTTGCCGAACACACAGCGGAACTCTCAATGAAAGCACCAATGTCGGTGTCAAAACCGGCGGATCTCGGGTAGGGGGTCCCAAACTGTGCATCTAAGGCGGATGGTAACAGGAAGCAAGGGAGACGATGTTTACCCAGGTTCGGGCCCTCTCGATGGAGGTAAAACCCTACTTCCTGCTTGATTAATATTGATGATATGGGTAGTACAAGAGTAGATCTACCACGAGATCGTAGAGGCTAAACCCTAGAAGCTAGCCTATGATGATTTTGATTGTGTATATCCCTATCGACTAGCCTAGCCTCGGTTTATATAATGCACCAGAGGCCTAGGATAACAAGAGTCCTAGCCGAATACGCTGGTGGGGAGGAGTCCTTGTCTTGATCGCCAAGTCTTGTGGAATCTTCCTTGTATGCGGCAGCTGTCTGGACTGGCCCATGAGTATACGGCCATGGGGGTCCTCGTCCCAATCTAACAGATCGGTAGATGACATGGTGAGTACCCCCTAGTCCAGGACACCGTCACCCGTGCCCAGCCCCCTCGCGTGGCTCTCCTGAGGGGAAAGCGTTGCGGTGAGGCTGGACACCGAGCCGGGTGGCTCCCTGAGGTTGGTACGGCCAGGGGGCCACCTGTTGGAAATATGCCCTAGAGGCAATAATAAAAGCATTATTATTATATTTCCTTGTTCATGATAATTGTCTTTATTCATGCTATAACTGTATTATCCGGATATCGTAATACACGTGTGAATACATAGACTACAATACGTCCCTAGTAAGCCTCTAGTTGACTAGCTCGTTGGTCAACAGATAGTCATGGTTTCGACTATGGACATCGATGTCATTGATAACGGATCACGCCATTAGGAGAATGACGTGATGGACAAGACCCAATCCTAAGCATAGCACAAGATCGTAGTTCGCTTTGCTAGAGCTTTTCCAATGTCAAGTATCTCTTCCTTAGACCATGAGATCGTGCAATTCCGGATACCGTAGGAGTGCTTTGGGTGTATCAAACGTCACAACGAATCGGGTGACTATAAAGGTGCACTACAGGTATCTCCGAAAGTGACCATTGGGTTGACACGGATCGAGATCGGATTTGTCACTCCGTATGACGGAGAGGTATCACCGGGCCCACTCGGTAGTGCATCATCATAATGAGCTCAAAGTGACCAAGTGTCCGGTCACGGATCATGCATTGCGGTACGAGTAAAGTGACTTGCCGTAACGAGACTAAACGAGGTATTGGGATACCGACGATCGAAGTCTCGGGCAAGTAACACACCGTCGACAAAGGGAATAGAATACGGGTTGCTTGAACCCTTGACATCGTGGTTCATCCGATGACAACATCGAGGAGCATGTGGAGCCAACATGGGTATCCAGATCCCGCTGTTGGTTATTGACTTGAGGTAGTCTCGGTCATGTCTCAGATGTCTCCCGACCCGTAGGGTCTACACACTTAAGGTTCGGTGACGCTAGGGTTAATAGGAAGACAAGTATGTGATTACCGAATGTTGTTCGAGTCCCTGATGAGATCCCGGACGTCACGAGGAGTTCCGGAATGGTCCGGAGGTAAAGATTTATATATGGAAAGTGGTTAAACGGACTCAGGAAGTTTCGTGGTATACCGTAAAGTACTGGGCCACCGGAGGGTTCCGGAGGTCCACCGGAGGGGCCACCTCTCCGGGGGCCACATGGGCTAAGTGGGAGGGAACCAGCCCCTGGTGGGCTGGGTGCCTCCCACCTAGGCCCATGCGCCTAGGGTTTGGGAGGAGGAACCCTAAAGGGGCGCCTCAGCTTGGGGGGCAAGCCACCCTCCTCCCTCCTCCTTGGCCGCCCCCCCTAGGGTTTGCCCTAGAGGGCCGGCCCCTGACCCTCTCCTCCTATAAATAGAGGGTGGGGGGAGGCTGCCGACACAGTTGTAGGCGCAGCCCTCCCTCCCAACACCTCTCTTTCTCACGCAAGTTTGGCGAAGCCCTGCCGGAGAACTATCAGACCAGCTGCACCACGTCGTGCTGCCATTGGGATTGTCTTCTTCAACCTCTCCTTCTCTCTTGCTGGATCAAGACGGAGGAGACGCCATCGTCTCCGTCGTGTGTTGAACACGGAGGTGCTGTCCTTCAAGACTTTGGTCATCGGTGATCGGAATCACGTTGGGAACGCCTTCATCATCACCACTCTCAAGAACGCTTCCGTATTCGATCTACAAGTGGTATGTAGATGCAAACTCTCTCTCGTTACTCGTTGCATGGTAGAACTCATAGATGGATCTTGGTGAAACCGTAGGAAAAATTTTAATTTTCTGCAACGCTCCCCAACAAAGGCATCATGAGCTAGGTCTATGCGTAGTTCTCTTTGCACGAGTAGAACACAATTTGTTGTGGGCGTGGATCTTGTCAACTTACTTGCCGCTACTAGTTGTTTCTTGCTTCCGCGGTATTGTGGGATGAAGCGCCCGGACCAACCTTACACGCATTTCACGTGAGACCGGTTCCACCGACTAACATGCACTAGTTGCATAAGGTGGCTGGCGGTGTCTGTCTCTCCTACTTTAGTGGGAGCGGATTCGATGAACAGGGTCCTTATGAAGGGTAAATAGAAGTTGACAAGATCACGCCAGGTTATTCGTAGGTAAGAAAACGTTCTTGCTAGAACCCAATTGCAGCCACGTAAAAGATGCAACAACAATTAGAGGACGCCTAACTTGTTTTTGCAGCAATTGTCATGTGACGGATATGGCCAAGTTGTGATGAATGATGATATATTGTGATGTATGAGATCATGTTCTTGTAATAGGAATCACGACTTGCATGTCGATGAGTATGACAACCGCAGGAGCCATAGGAGTTGTCTTTATTTTGTATGACCTGCGTGTCATTGAAGAACGCCATGTAACTTACTTTACTTCATTGCTAAACGCGTTAGCCATAGTAGTAGAAGTAGTCGTTGGCGTGACAACTTCATGGAGGCACGATGATGGAGATCATGATGATGGAGATCATGGTGCCATGCCGGTGACAAGATGATCATGGAGCCCGAAGATGGAGATCAATGGAGTTTTATGATATTGGCCATATCATGTCACTACTATATAATTGCATGTGATGTTTATTATGCTTATACATCTTGTTTACTTAGAACGACGGTAGTAAATAAGATGATCCCTTAGAACAATTTCAAGAAGTGTTCTCCCTAACGTGCACCGCTGCTACAGTTCGTCGCTTCTAAGCACCACGTGATGATCGGGTGTGATGGATTCTTACGCTCACATACAACGGGTGTAAGACAGATTTACACACGCAAAACACTTAGGGTTAAACTTGACGAGCCTAGCATGTACAGACATGGCCTCGAACACGGAGACCGAAAGGTCGAACACGAGTCGATGGAAGATACGATCAACATGAGAATGTTCACCGACGATGACTAGTCCGTCTCACGTGATGATCGGACACGCCTAGTCGACTCGGATCGTGTAACACTTAGATGACTAGAGGATGTCTAATCTGAGTGGGAGTTCATTAATAATTTGATTAGATGAACTTAATTATCATGAACTTAGTCTAAAACTTTTGAATTATATGTCTTGTAGATCAAATGGCCAACGCCATGTCAACTTGAACTTCAACGCTGCTCCTAGAGAAAACCAAGCTGAAAGATGACGGCAGCAACTATACGGACTGGGTCCGAACCCGAGGATCATCCTCATAGCTGCCAGAAACAATACATCCTAGAAGGACCGCTAGGTGAAGCTCCGTCCCTGCAGAACCAAGACATTATGAATGCTTGGCAGTCTCGTCTTGATGATTACTCCCTCGCTCAAAGGCGGCATGCTTTATAGCTTAGAACCGGGCTCCAAAAGCGCTTTTGAGCACCACGGAGCATATGAGATGTTCGAGGAGCTGAAACTTGTTTTCCAAGCTCACGCCGGTCGAGAGATATGACATCTCCGACAAGTTCTATAGTTGTAAGATGGAGGAAAACAGTTCTCATCGGTGAACACATTCTCAAGATGTCAGGTTGCACAACCGTATGACCCAAATGAATATTAACCTCCCCGATGAGGCGGTCATTGACAGAATCCTCCATCGCTCCCACCAAGCTACAAGAGCTTTGTGATGAACTACAACATGCGGGGATGGTAAAGACCATTCCTGAAGTGTTCTCTATGCTCAAGTCAGCCGAGGTTGAAATCAAGAAAGAACATCAAGTGTTGATGGTCAATAAGACCACTAAGTTTAAGAAGGGCAAGGGCAAGAAGAACTTCAAGAAGGATGGCAAGGAGATTGCCGCGCCCGCAAGCAAGTTGCCGGAAGAAGTCAAAGAATGGACCCAAGCCCGAGACCGAGTGTTTTTATTGCAAGGGAAGGGTCATTTGAAGCGGAACTGCCCCAAATACTTAGCGGATAAGAAGGCCGGCAACACCAAAGGTATATTTGATATACATGTAATTGATGTGTACCTTACCAGAATCGTAGTAACTCCCGGGTATTTGATACCGTGCCGCTGTTCATATTTGTAACTCACAGCAGGAGCTGCGGAATAAGCGGAGATCGGCGAAGCGACGAGGTGACGATGCGCGTCGGGAATGGTTCCAGAGTCGATGTGATCGCCGTCGACACGCTACCTCTTCATTTACCCACGGATTAGTTATGAACCTTAATAATTGTTATTTGGTGCCAAGTTTGAGCATGAATATTGTATCCGGATCTCGCTTAATGCGAGATGGCTACTCATTTAAATCCGAGAATAATGGTTGTTCTATTTATATGAGAGATATGTTTTATGGTCATGCTCCGATGGTCAATGGTTTATTCTTAATGAATCTCGGCGTAGTATTACACATGTTCATAGCGTGAATACCAAAAGATGTAAAGTTGATAACGATAGTCCCACATACTTGTGGCACTGCCGCCTTGGTCACATTGGTGTCAAGCGCATGAAGAAGCTCCATGCTGATGGACTTTTGGAGTCTCTTGATTATGAATCATTTGACACATGCGAACCATGCCTCATGGGCAAAATGACCAAGACTCCATTCTCTGGAACAATGGAGCGAGCAACCAACTTATTGGAAATCATACATACCGATGTGTGCGGTCCAATGAGCGTTGAGGCTCGCGGAGGATATCGTTATGTTCTCACTCTCACAGATGACTTGAGTAGATATGGGTATGTCTACTTGATGAAACACAAGTCTGAGACCTTTGAAAAGTTCAAGGAATTTCAGAATGAAGTAGAGAATCAACGTGACCGAAAGATAAAATTCTTCGATCGGATCGTGGAGGAGAATATTTAAGTCACGAATTTGGTACACACTTAAGAAAATGTGGAATCGTTTCACAACTAACGCCGCCGAACACCTCAACAGAATGGTGTGTCCGAACGTCGTGTCGCACTCTATTGGATATGGTGCGGTCTATGATGTCTCTTACCGATTTACCGCTATCATTTTGGGGATACGCCTAGAGACAGCTACATTCACTTTAAATAGGGCACCGTCTAAGTCCGTTGAGACGACACCGTATGAATTATGGTTTGGGAAGAAACCTAAGCTGTCGTTTCTAAAAGTTTGGGGATGCGATGCTTATGTCAAGAAACTTCAACCTGAAAAGCTCGAACCCAAGTCGGAAAATGCGTCTTCATAGGATACCCTAAGGAAACCGTTGGGTATACCTTCTACTTAAGATCCGAGGGCAAGATCTTTGTTGCCAAGAACGGAATCTTTCGGAAAAGAGTTTCTCTCGAAAGAAGTAAGTGGGAGGAAAGTAGAACTCGATGAAGTACTACCTCTTGAACAGGAAAGTAGTGCAGCTCAGAAAATGTTCCCGTGATGCCTACACCAACTCAAGAGGAAATTCATGATGATGATCAAGGTACTTCGGATCAAGTTGCTACCGAACCTCAGAGGTCCACTAGGACACGCCCGCACTGCAGTGGTACGGCAACCCTGTCACGGAAATCATGTTGTTAGACAACAATGAACCTTCGAACTATGAAGAAGCGATGGCGGGCCCAGATTCCAACAAATGGCTAGAAGCCATGAAGTCCGAGATAGAATCCATGTATGAAAACAAAGTGTGGACTTTGACCGACTTGTCCGATGATCGGCGAGCGATAGAAAACAAATGGATCTTTAAGAAGAAGACGGACGCGGATGGTAATGTCACCATCTATAAAGCTCGACTTGTCGCTAAGGGTTATCGGCAAGTTCAAGGGATTGACTACGATGAGACTTTCTCTCCGTAGCGAAGCTTAAGTCCGTCCAATCATGTTAGCAATTGCCGCATACTATGATTATGAGATATGGCAGATGGACGCCAAAACAGCGTTCCTTAACGGCTATCTTAAGGAAGAGCTGTATATGATACAGCCGAAGGTTTTGTCGATCCTAAGAATGTCGACAAAGTATGCAAGCTCCAGCGATCCATTTATGGGCTGGTGCAAGCATCTCGAGTTGGAACATTCGCTTTGATGAGATGATCAAAGCGTTTGGTTTATGCGACTTATGGAGAAGCCTGCGTTTACAAGAAAGTGAGTGGGAGCTCAGAGCATTTCTCATATTATATGTAGATGACATACTTGATGGGAAATGATATAGAATTCTTGGACAACATTAAGGCCTACTTGAATAAGTGTTTTTCAATGAAGGACCTTGGAGAAGCTGCTTATATATTAGGCATCAAGATCTATAGAGATAGATCAAGACGCCTCATAGGTCTTTCACAAAGCACATACCTTGATAAGATTTTGAAGAAGTTCAAAATGGATCAGTCCAAGAAGGGTTCTTGCCTGTTTTGCAAGGTGTGAGATTGAGCTCAGCTCAATGCCCACCACGGCAAAAGATAAAGAAGAGATGAGTGTCATCCCTATGCCTCAGCCATAGGATCTATTATGTATGCCATGCTGTGTACCGACCTGATGTAAACCTTGCCGTAAGTTTGGTAGGAAGGTACCAAAGTAATCCCGCAAGGAACACCGGACAGCGGTCAAGAATATCCTGAAGTACCGAAAAGGACAAAGGACATGTTTCGCGTTTATGGAGGTGACGAAGAGCTCGTCAGAACAGGTTACGCCGACGCTAGCTTCGACACAGATCTGATGACTCTAAGTCACAAACCGGATACGTGTATATGTTGAATGGTGGAGCAAGATGGCTGGTGCAGCTGCAAGCGAGCGTCGTGGCGGGATCTACATGTGAAGCGGAGTACATGGCAGCCTCGGAGGCAGCGCATGAAGCAATTTGGGTGAAGGAGTTCATCACCGACCTAGGAGTCATACCCAATGCGTCGGGGCGATCAAACTCTTCTGTGACAACACTGGAGCTATTGCCCTTGCCAAGGAGCCCAGGTTTCACAAGAAGACCAGGCACATCAAGCGTCGCTTCAACTCCATCCGTGAAAATGTTCAGAATGGAGACATAGAAATTTGTAAAGTGCATACGGATCTGAATGTCGCAGATCCGCTGACTAAACCTCTTCCGCGGGCAAAACATGATCAACACCAGAACTCTATGGGTGTTCGATTCATCACAATGTAAACTAGATTATTGACTCTAGTGCAAGTGGGAGACTGTTGGAAATATGCCCTAGAGGCAATAATAAAAGCATTATTATTATATTTCCTTGTTCATGATAATTGTCTTTATTCATGCTATAATCGTATTATCCGGAAATCGTAATACACGTGTGAATACATAGACTACAATACGTCCCTAGTAAGCCTCTAGTTGACTAGCTCGTTGGTCAACAGATAGTCATGGTTTCGACTATGGACATCGATGTCATTGATAACGGGATCACGCCATTAGGAGAATGACGTGATGGACAAGACCCAATCCTAAGCATAGCACAAGATCGTAGTTCGCTTTTGCTAGAGCTTTTCCAATGTCAAGTATCTCTTCCTTAGACCATGAGATCGTGCAATTCCGGATACCGTAGGAGTGCTTTGGGTGTATCAAACGTCACAACGAATCGGGTGACTATAAAGGTGCACTACGGTATCTCCGAAAGTGACCATTGGGTTGACACGGATCGAGATCGGATTTGTCACTCCGTATGACGGAGAGGTATCACTGGGCCCACTCGGTAGTGCATCATCATAATGAGCTCAAAGTGACCAAGTGTCTGGTCACGGGATCATGCATTGCGGTAACGAGACTAAACGAGGTATTGGGATACCGACGATCGAGTCTCGGGCAAGTAACACACCGTCTGACAAAGGGAATAGAATACGGGGTTGCTTGAACCCTTGACATCGTGGTTCATCCGATGACAACATCGAGGAGCATGTGGGAGCCAACATGGGTATCCAGATCCCGCTGTTGGTTATTGACTTGAGGTAGTCTCGGTCATGTCTGCATGTCTCCCGAACCCGTAGGGTCTACACACTTAAGGTTCGGTGACGCTAGGGTTAATAGGAAGACAAGTATGTGATTACCGAATGTTGTTCGGAGTCCCGGATGAGATCCCGGACGTCACGAGGAGTTCCGGAATGGTCCGGAGGTAAAGATTTATATATGGAAAGTGGTTAAACGGACTCCGGGAAGTTTCGGTGGTATACCGGTAAAGTACCGGGCCACCGGGAGGGTTCCGGAGGTCCACCGGGAGGGGCCACCTCTCCCGGGGGGCCACATGGGCTAAGTGGGAGAGGGAACCAGCCCCTGGTGGGCTGGGTGCGCCTCCCCACCTAGGCCCATGCGCCTAGGGTTTGGGGAGGAGGAAACCCTAAAGGGGGCGCCCCCCTAGCTTGGGGGGCAAGCCACCCTCCTCCCCTCCTCCCTTGGCCGCCGCCCCCCCTAGGGTTTGCCCTAGAGGGCCGGCCCCCCTTGACCCTCTCCTCCTATAAATAGAGGGGTGGGGGAGGCTGCCACACAGCTTGTAGGCGCAGCCCCTCCCCTCCCAACACCTCTCTTTCTCACGCAAGCTTGGCGAAGCCCTGCCGGAGAACTACCGTACCAGCTGCACCACGCCGTCGTGCTGCCATTGGGATTGTCTTCTTCAACCTCTCCTTCTCTCTTGCTGGATCAAGACGGAGGAGACGCCATCGTCCCGTACGTGTGTTGAACACGGAGGTGCTGTCCTTTCAGTACTTTGGTCATCGGTGATCGGAATCACGTTGGGAACGTCTTCGTCATCACCACTCTCAAGAACGCTTCCGTATTCGATCTACAAGTGGTATGTAGATGCAAACTCTCTCTCGTTACTCGTTGCATGGTAGAACTCATAGATGGATCTTGGTGAAACCGTAGGAAAAATTTTAATTTTCTGCAACGTTCCCCAACACCACCCTCAGTTGTTTATCACCAGCGCGGAGCATAGCGCTTCTACACTCACACGGGCATAGCTGCTCCTCGACCGTGTCAACTGCCAGCGCGGAGCATGGTGCTTCCACTGGTGCGTGGGTGAGGGCTCCCTCTGAGTGGAGCCCCCGGGGCGTGTACAGCCCTGCCCTGACACGTGGCTTGCACGACAGGGCTGGATGAGGTGTGTTTGGGCACTCGTGAGCCAGCGTGGGACTCGTGAGGCCCTACCTCAAGGCGGGTTGCGCCTGGTCTTGATTCTTGATGGCTGCGATGGTCCTGCGAGATGGTTCATAGAACATAACAAACATATACTAGTTCACAACAAAAGAAAAAGTTGTGGGAAGGTTTACAAATCAGGAAAAAACAAGCAAGGCTTCTCTCCGCAAAAAATTTCCCGGCAGTTTAAATTTCCTGGAGTTCACTCTGGTTTTTTCTTGTTGCCAACATCGAGGGTTAGGTTCCTGTCGGTGTCAAAACCGGCGGATCTCGGGTAGGGGGTCCCGAACTGTGCGTCTAGGCAGATGGTAACAGGAGACAAGGGACACGATGTTTTACCCAGGTTCGGGCCCTCTTGATGGAGGTAAAACCCTACGTCCTGCTCGATTGATATTGATATTGTGGATGTTTACAAGAGTGGATCTACCACGAGATCAAGGAGGCTAAACCCTAGAAGCTAGCCTATGGTATGATTGTAAGGATTGTTGTTGTTCGAGTCCTACGGACTAGAGCCATCCGGTTTATATAGACACCGGAGAGGGCTAGGGTTACATAGAGTCGGTTACAATGGTAGGAGATCTACATATCCGTATCGCCAAGCTCGCCTTCCACGCCAAGGAAAGTCCCATCCGGACATAGGGCGAAGTCTTCAATCTTGTATCTTCATAGTCTTGGAGTCCGGTCGATGATGATAGTCCGCCAATGATAGTTCGGTGATGATGGTAGTCCGCTATCCGGACACCCCTAATCCAGACTCCTCAAGAGCTCCTCGAACCAGGCTTCAATGACGATAAGTCCAGCGCGATATTGCTTGGCATTGCAAGGCGGGTTCCTCCTCCAATGATAGAAGATTGTGAACACGGGATAGTGTCCGCTCGCAAAATAAATTCCACATTCCACCGTAGAGAGAATAATAATATATAGACAAGTTCAATCTGCTGACGTTTTTTGTGGCATGACGTCACACCACTACCAAGCCATTACTCGAATTGTTTTTTACTTTACCACCTCAACGCATTTAGCGAGGCGGTTTCCTTGGCACGTCTTGTCAATACGGACGTGGGTAACCCAACCGCGCCATTGATGGTGACGCTTGGGAGATAAGCGAGTTTTACTAGGCTGTGGGGACGCGTGACTTCGCCTCGCCCATATAAGGGATAAGGATTTACCTCCTCACCCACGCCTTCTTCCTCCTTTGCTTATCCATCTCCGCAAGACTTTCGAGCTCCAGCGCCCAAGTTCACAAGATCTCGTCTCAACCTTCCCCGACCATGTCCGGAGCGGAGGTAAATGGTTGGCCTCCACCGCTAAGGAGGAGCACATCACCAAACTGCTTGGGCGCGGATACCTCTCCGGCGACATCGCGCACCGGCTGCCCGACGAGGGGCAGCTCATCCCCACCCCCAGGCCCCATGAGAGGGTCGTTTCCAATTCCTCCGCGGACTGGGCTTTCCACTTCACCCCTTTGTCCGGGGGCTCATGTTCTACTATGGCCTGGATTTCCATGATCTGGCGCCGAACTTCATCCTCAACATCTCGGCGTTTATCGTCGTGTGCGAGGCCTTCCTCTGCATCCAGCCCCACTTTGGCTTGTGGCTCAAGACCTTCAATGTCAAGCCGAAGGTAGTGAAGGGCACTCAAGCGGAGTGCGGAGGCGCCATGTTGGGCAAGATGCCCAATGTCCTTTGTTTCGAAGGGGCCTTCATGGAATCCGTTAAGGGGTGGCAGTCGGGGTGGTTCTACATCACCGTGTCGCGCGACCTTGCGTGGGCGGCGGCCCCCGAGTTCAGATCTGGTATTCCCACGCAGCTCACCTCCTGGAAAGAGAAGGGCTTGCTGTGGGGTAGTTCGGAGGAGCTGACGGGACTCCAAGCCTGTATCCAGAAGCTGGTGAAGAAGCTCAGGCTGGTTAACGTGGTCCAGGTCATGCTCGTCCGCCGGATTCTCCCATGCCAAGAGCGGGCATTCAATCTGTGGGAGTTCGATCCGGAACAGCACCAGGCGCTGAGCAAGCTCTTCAACACGACGTACGAAGGCGCCTGGAGGGTGCTGTTCAAGGGCGCCGAAGCCCCCGCATCCGGGACGGAAGATCGCGGATTTCGCTTGCAGCGCCAAGCCAACGAGGTAAGTGATTCTACCCCTTTACGGGACACTTGCTTTTCATAGTTTGACTCTATGCGGGTTTTAATTTCCCTTTTCCTTTGACAGACTGGATGAGGAAGGCGGAACAGATTATCTGTCCGGCCCTATGCCGAAAATCCAGAGACGCTTCGTCTAGCGAGGCTGCTGAGTTCCGCACCGCACGCGTGGTGCGGGAGAAGAAGGCCAAGAAGGAGGCCACGGGTTCTCGAAAGAGTTCCCGCCAGGTGTCCGACGACTCGGGCGGACTCTCCCCCAAAATGAGGAGGAGAAGAGGACTCTCTCCCGGAGGAGGGAGAGAGGAAGAGGAATGCTTCCCCAACAGGGGAGGCCAAGGGTCCAAGAGGAAAGGACTATTCCCTCGACAGCTCCGCCAACATCAACGCTGGCGAGGAAGAATGGCCTTCAAGGGCCAGGCCTCCAGCGAGATCGTAAGTATCCGGATTCTGAATGATTTATAATTTCTTTTCGCGCCACATAGTGTCATTCTGATGCCGCATGCTGCCTGTAGTCCGGCCAGTGATGATCTCCCCGCTTCATCGAGCGGGTCGTTGGCTCCGTCGGATGTAGACTCCATCCCGACCGCCTCCACCCCCCGCGACACCGAGGACGCCGAGGTGGGATCCCAAGAAGGGACCCATCAGGGGGAGGCTCTGGAGGCACCGCAAGGCATCCTCCCGGACCTTGCGCCGGACTCCAAATCAGAACCTGCAGTGGTTCCGGAGTCCGGCCGGCGGCCCCTTCGAACGAAGGGCAAGACCGTGACGCCGGCGGCTTCCGTCCAACCGGAGGCACCGGGCAATTTGTTGGAGGCGCTGCAGAGCGCTTCCATCGAGGAAGAACACTGCACTATTATGAGTGCGGTGATTCAGAAGGTACAGCTCGCCAAAAGCAGGCTGACCGAAGCCTGCAGTAGCCTTCTATCAGGCTTTGAGGTAAGAAGTTAAAAATATGCAATGTAATACCGCATAAACAGTAGCCCCTGATGCTCGGTTCGGTGTTCGGGAAGAAAAGACGGACTGAGGATCTGAAAAAAAAGATATACGCAGGGTTGCTAAAAGATTATGTCAATATGGGTTGCAGGCTGCGCTGCTGACCTCTGCCGCATTGACTGCGGAGGTCGATGCTTTGAAGCAGAGTCGAGCGGTCCGAGCAAGAGCTCGGCCGCGCCAGGAAGCAGCTCCAGGACAAAGAAGGTGAGTAACACCACTTTGAATTTATACCTTACAGAAAAGGATTTAGGTTGCAATCAAAAAGAACAAGGATAACATGGGTACTGCAGGGGCCACGAACGAGGTGGCGACCCTGAAGGAGGCCGTGTCCGCGGCCGAACGCAATGCGGCCACGGAACGGGCAGAGCGAGAAAAACAAGAGGCGCGGGTGGCGGCGGTTCAGCAAGAGCTCCGTGCTCTCATGGAAAAGCATGAGAGTTTGGGCGTGACTCAAAGACTCGAGTCCGAGCTTGCCTCGGCCTCGAAAGTGCTAAAACTGCCAAGGCCGATGCCCATAAGTCCCTTCAGAGATTGAGTTGATGAAGAAGATAGCGGCGGTAAGGCATTTTTCATGCAAAGCAAGCATGTGAATGTAAATTACGTGTTACTTACCCGAATTCGAGCTCTCGAGGCGCTTGCAGATCTGCCTCGAGCGTGTCTCGATGTCGCCGCATTCTACCGAGCCGAGGAGGGAGCTCAATGGAGAAGGTCTTCGGTCTCAAGATCTTTGGGCCGCCATCCGGTGCCCCTAGCGACCAGTGAAGCAGCTGGTCGAGCTTCAAGGTGGCCGAGCAGGCCATGAAGGGCCTCATAGTCCGGCTGTGGCCTCGAGAGGCGATGCCCGGAGCTACTTCGCCTCGTCTGACGGCTGGTGGATGCGTGCCCCGGGTGGAGGTTATCAAGCGCCCCGCCTTGTATTGAAGGTGCTCGTCGGGCCCTTGCCCGCGCAAAGGTGCATTGGGGCAAGCTGGATGCGGAGAAGCTAATCATCGACGCGCCACCAGCGGGCAAGGAATATCGTCGCCCGAAATGTACTATAAGACTGTCTGAAGGGTGCCCACAAGATTGCGGATGAGTGCCCTGGGATGTAATTATTGAGTAAATTCGCAATGTGTTATCCTGCAGCGCTGAAAACTTTGTTCATATGCGCTAAGCAACGCTTGTTAATTTAAAATATTACCTTCATGCGGCCGCTTATTAAATCTGAGAGATGGCAAGTCGTCGGCTTCAGCCCCCATGCCACGAGTGCTGCTGGGATGTTCGGATAAACTTGAGCAGTCTTGTTCCCATTTTGGGTCCATCTAGGAGGCGCCAACACAACGAACAAGGCAACCGGACTTATAGTGCTTGAACACTCTCACTTAGCCATAGAATTCTATAATTTTAAATTTCGCGAAGCCCCTAGTATTCGGAGGACCGAATTGGGCGCTATCCACGCCTTCGCTCGGACATTATCCGAACTTCGCTCAAGCGGCGTAGGTCTTTAAGGACCTGAAAGGACCTCTCGAACAGCGACCAGTCTCTCGCCTTATCATGACAGTCAGTTTTAGCTTTCTCCATCGAGGCGTTAACCCGCTCAACCGGGCGCAATCGCAGTGGTTCTCCCAAGCTATCTTAGCCGATAGAACGGAACGTAAGGTGCCAAACATGGGAGCCGGGCAAACCCAACTATTGACCCAAGACATGATTCGAGCTGATTCATATAATGCTATAAGTTCGGGTGCCGCACTTGTGAAAGTGTCGGACTTTATCACACCATAATGCGGAGAACATAAGCCCTGGTGTATTTGGCCGTACCAAAATGTAATGGATGCAACATGTCGTAAATGAACATATATATATATATATATATATATATATATATATATATATATATATATATATATATATATATATATATATATATATATATATATATATATATATATATGCAATTATAGGCAAAAGTGCTGCATTTTATTCGAGAAGATATGCTATGAGTGCGGAATGATACAAATAGTGTGGAAAGCAAGGGATTGGGCGAATTAAAGGCGTCTCCCTCCGGGGTAGGTCATGAATTTTGTATTTAACAAATTTAATGCTCGTGATGGAGACCACCGAGTGTTCGCTCGCGCCTTTGTCCTTCCCTCGGCTGTTGCATCATGAGTTCGGCAGGTTCGCCACGGACGAGTTCTGTATAAAAAGAGAAAATAAAAGAAAAAAGAGCGACACACTTGGGAGCCCCGGTGTGGTCCAACCGCACTGGGTCTGTTGTGGTTGTGCCTTTCCCCTATGCCCATGGTATCTCCAAGGCGAATTATGTACGCGGAGAGTTTGTCTTACAATTTTGCAAGGGCTGGGGTTGAGGCCGCATTGCTACGCTGCGTTCTCGGGCGCTGTGGTCTTGGTTGATGTTGTTCCGGCGCGTTTGGCGTGTCCGGTCGCTTAACGGCCGGACTCGAGAATTGCCTTAAAAGGCTGCTCAGACTTCGCCGCGAGAGCCGCTGTATGTTCCTCCGCTCGAGGGAGCGTTCCGTGTTTCCATTGACCGTGATGACTCCACGAGGGCCTGGCATCTTGAGCTTAAGGTATGCATAATGCGGCACCGCGTTGAATTTTGCAAACACGGTTCGTCCGAGCAGAGCGTGATAGCCGCCATGAACGGGACTATGTCAAGATTAACTCCTCGCTCGAAATTATCCGGGATCGAAGACCACTTCGATGTATAACGAGCCTGTACAATTGGCCTCGACACCTGGTATGACACCTTTGAAGGTTGTCTTTGTAGGTTTAATCCTTGAAGGTTCTATGCCCATCTTGCGACCGTATCCCGATAAAGCAGGTTCAGCTCTGCCGCCGTCCATCGGGACTCGTGAGGTGAAATCCATCGACGATTGGGTCTAAAACCAATGCGCGAATCCGCCATGGCGGATACTAGTCGGATGGTCTCTTCGATCGAAAGTGATCGGGCAAGAGGACCATGGGTTGAATTTTGGGGCGATGGCTCCATCGCAGATATCGCCCCTTAGTGCACGCTTCCGCCCCCTCTTGGGAATATCGCTGCGTATATCATGTTTACCGTCCGAACTTGAGGGGGAATCCTTTTGTCCTCTGTTGATCGGCGGCCGGGTCTCTTCCTCGTCATCGCTGTGTAGCCCTTGTCACTGTTTTCGCGATTAATTTGCTCGCTCGCTGAATACCCAACAATCTCTGTTGGTGTGGTTAGCTGGCCTTTCGGGGTTCCATGTATTTGACAGGAGCGGTCGAGTATTCGGTCCAAATTGGACGGGCCCGGAGTGGTTCTTTTGAATGGCTTCTTCCGTTGATCGGGCTTGGAGCCTCAGAATCCGGCATTGACTACCGTATCATCGTTGTTGTCGCCGTTAATGCGGCGTTTGTTTTTGTTTCGACGCAGCCTGCCATTGCGGTCCTTGGTATCCGGACTGCCAGCGTTTTCTTTGAGGTTGTTACCGCGAGCTAGCCAGCTGTCCTCTCCCGCATGAAGCGGGTCATGAGTGATGTGAGGGCTGCCATGGATTTCGCTTCTCCCGCCCTAGGTGCAAGGCCAGCCACTCGTCATGGATGTTATGTTTAAAGTCAGCGAGGGCCTCTGCATCCGGACGGTCGACGATTTGATTTTTCTTTGTTAAGAACCGTGTCCGAATTGCTCGCCGATTCGTCTGGCTGCTGGATTATGTGGCTTAGGTCATCTGCGTCCGTGGTCGCATACGTGCCACTCGAAGTTGTCGAGGAATGCGGCTTCCAGGTCCTCCCAGCATCCAATTGACTCTGCGGGCAGGCTGTTAAGCCAATGCCGGGCTGGTCCTTTGAGCTTGAGCGGGAGATATTTGATGGCATGAAGATCGTCGCCGCGGGCCATATGTATATGGAGGAGATAATCCTCAATCCAAACCGCGGGGTCTGTTGTGCCATCGTAGGATTCGATATTAACGGGTTTAAACCCTTCAGGATTTGATGATCCATTACTTCGTCGCTGAAGCATAGTGGGTGTCGGCGCCTCTGTATTGAGCAATATCGCGGCGTAGCTCGAGAGAGCGTTATCCGCTGTGTTCGCCCGGCCGAGTAGTTGTATCCGCGCGACGGTATTCGCGTGGGTCTTGGGGCGCCCACGTGATCCATAGATAGATCTGGATTGTCTTGCCTTGTCCTCCAATATATCTCGCAAGTCCGGTAGCGTTCCCGTGGCTTCATGCTTTTGAGCGATGCCGGGTGCGGTTTTGGTGGAGGGCTTGCACGCCTCTGCCGCGCCACGAGGTGGTCGGTCTGCCATATTGTGCGCTGGTGATGCAGGTTTGTACGCTTCCTCCTCTAATCGGGGAGCAACTTGCGTTTTGGGTAACTTTTGGAGGCGTTCAAGTTCATACTCTTGACGCGAGGACCTCGGTCCATCTATCGGCCAAGAGGTCTTGATCAGCTTGAAGCTGTTGCTGCTTTTCTTTAGGCTGTTTGCGTGGCCATTAGCCTGCGTCCAAACGCTCTTGTTCGACGGGATCCTCAGCACGAAGAATTAAGTCGTCGCCGAGGCTTGCCTCGTCTCCGGAGGGAGGTAAGTAATTGTCATCCTCTACCTCTTCGCCCGCCGCCCTCTCGTGAGGGCTTGCTTCTGCCTCCTCCTCTATTTGGATCGTCTTTGGAGGGAGTTGTCTTCGGCACTTTCGGGGTGTTATTATCTCTGTGCGGAATCTCCATTCTTGCCGTGGCGGGATTTAGAGCGGCGCCACGACGCCGGCGCTTGGGCTGTTTCTTTAAGGAATCGGCCTCCGCTGCTTCTTCGCCGTCCCCATCTTTTGGGGTGTCCACCATGTATATGTCGTATGACGAGGTGGTCTTCCAAAGTCTGTAGGCGCTGGTTCTTGGTAGTCTCCGCATCGCCGTCCATACCGTCGATGTCTTCGTAGTCGTAGTCGAGTCGCCGGTCAAATCGCCGGCGGTGGCTACGGTGGGTGGTGGGTGGGCTCTGAATTTCTTCGTCGTCCGCGTCCCAACCGCCCCGCCGTAGTTCGCCAGGCTCTCCGGATAGCGAGAGATGCTTCATGAATTTATGATATCGCCAAGGGCGAAAAGCTGAAAGATGTCCGCGCGGTGAATTCCATGATCGGCGCCCAACCGGATTCGACCGGCAGGGCGCAGGAGGTTCGAGTCCGGCAGAGTCCGGCACCTCGAGTCATGAGCTTTATGCGGGACAAGGTAAGTGTTCGCTCCATCGCCGTAGAAGTTGCAGCTCCCGAGGCGGTGTCCAGCCATCCGCCCTCGATCCGGCGATCGGCTCCGGACTATGAGTCGGAGCGGATTCGTGTCGACCTCAAGGTGCTGTCCGCCGGCAGAGTTAGGTCATGCCCATCGTGATAGCGGCTGGCACGCTCGGCTGTGGCTCAGATCCATCGAAGATTAAGTCCCCGCGGATATCGGCCGTGAAGTTCAGGCTTCAAACCTGACTGACGGCCAGGGCGTAGCTTTCGATCTACTCGGATGGCCAAGGAGTTGGCCCGCAGCGAAGCCGCCGAATCTGAAGATCTGTCCGGGAGAAAAGTCTCACCGGGACTGTGTCGTTGTTGATTGAAGAGGCCATCAAGCCTATCGGTGACGACACGCAGGAACTCTCAATGAAAGCACCAATGTCGGTATCAAAACCGGCGGATCTCGGTAGGGGTCCCGAACTGTGCGTCTAGGCGGATGGTAACAGAGACAAGGGACACGATGTTTTACCTGTGTTCGGGCCCTCTTGATGGAGGTAAAACCCTACGTCCTGCTCGATTGATATTGATATTGTGGATGTTTACAAGAGTGGATCTACCACGAGATCAAGGAGGCTAAACCCTAGAAGCTAGCCTATGGTATGATTGTAAGGGTTGTTGTTGTTCGAGTCCTACGGACTAGAGCCATCCGGTTTATATAGACACCGGAGAGGGCTAGGGTTACATAGAGTCGGTTACAATGGTAGGAGATCTACATATCCGTATCGCCAAGCTCGCCTTCCACGCCAAGGAAAGTCCCATCCGGACACGGGGCGAAGTCTTCAATCTTGTATCTTCATAGTCTTGGAGTCCGGTCGATGATGATAGTCCGGCCAATGATAGTTTGGCTGATGATGGTAGTCCGGCTATCCGGACACCCCCTAATCCAGGACTCCCTCCGTTCCCTCATTCCAGAATAACCAATTATAATTGTGTTCTCAGCTGGAATGCTAAACTGAAACATGTAGTGTGCTGACCAGCGGAAATTCTTGTGCATTCCACTAAATTTAAGCACCGCTATTTGCAGAAATAAGCAGACCACAATGCCTCTTCTCGACGCACCTGTCCCAAAAACCTCCATGCAGCCATGCAGCTAGTCCTCGGTCCATGGATCACCTCGTAGAAAGTGCATTCCAGACTAAGATGCGGTTGTTTTCGCTCGTCCCTGCACTGAAATCAGGAAGTAAAACATACGAATCAACTTCTTTTAGATTACGTTGGTCATTCTACCTAGTTACTACCAATGTAGTAATACCTGGAAGACTGGTGGTTAGAGGACGGCAACTAGGAATAGCCATCTCATTTTGTGCTGTTGTACTAAAACTGAGGTGTGTACTTTTGATTGTGCAGATAGAAACGATATGGAGACAAACATCCTTGTTTGCGCAAATACGAAATACGGTTATTTAAACAGTGACAGATATTTGCAGTGGCGTATGATTAACAACAACATCTATTTTGTTATAATTGGCACTAGATTGACAGTAGAAAGTGCCCTTAAGTAAGCAGCATCACATCACATCAACGCTGCCATTAGATTAACATGCAGAACAATAGCATTAGTATTACTGCCATGAGAGTAGCACATGGTCAGTAAATGTGCAATCAAATTTGTGTAGTTCCACGGGGATGAAGCAATGTTAGCGGTGTGAGACTTAAGTGTAAATACAAAAACACAATTCATGGGAAATAAAGCAAGATGGAAGCACTTCATAAAATGGTGGTGGCATTGCTTCAATTTATCGACGGCACTAGACCATTACTTATAGTGACATTAGGTGGCATTGCTTAATGCTTCATGTGATTTTACATTAGCGGTAGCGATATGGGCGTAGGGACAGCAGGGGCATAAAGTGGTGAGGCAGATGTGGTTGCCGAGAGCGGCAAACACTCAACCAGCATGTGTGCATTTGTCCAATTTTTATCTCCTCGGCGACATTTTCCTATGTGAGCACAGGAAATCTATACCTGCTCATTCTCATTTGCGTTATCCCCCAACACCCCTCACTTTCTTTCCTTTTTCAACCAAGAGACACGTCCACTTCCCCCCACCCTTTGCCATCCACCATGCTTTCTTCGCCTTTTCAACCAATAGACCGGTTGGGTAGCCAGTATCTACTACTTTCCCCCGTTTCCTCTTAGAACCAAGTCCTAGATTCATGCTACAGCTTTCCCAGTTTCTTCCTTGTTTGAACCAACTCTTAGATTCAACTGTATGAACTAGCTTTACCTCTAATAATAGTAAAAGTCTAGGTGGATTTGGAACAGCCGACGGAAGTAGAAAAAGATCCACACGCAGCCACGTGGGGAGCAGGGGCAGTAGGACAAGGCAGGTTTCAAAGGAATATATACCTGAGGGTCGTCGGCATGTTGCAAAGACGGCATCGGGAGGCCGCATCTTGGCCACAATACCGCAGGGAGGAAGAAGGGGTCGGAGGCCCTCCCGAGCCAGCGCGGCCGCCGATCGGGACGCGCGGGCAGCCGTTGGTCTCCTCCCTCGCCGCTGACAACAGCGTGAACGATGCACCTACACCCCTGTCCCGGTCGAGGTGGTCCGGTCGGATTTGTGACCAGCCGTGAGCAGAGAGTGTGTGGCCACCTATGTCTTTCTTAGATCTGGAGAGCATAAGAGAGTGAAAAGAGAGGAACCCTAGTAAAGCAAGCGCTAAGGCTCCTGCTTATATATATAGTGAAGTGATTTTGTTGTACCAGCTTCAAAAAAATGCGCTCCTACGTGTACCCGTGAGTGGGTGTGAGAGAACTAGTGCGTGCGTGCATCGCTTCTTTTCGTGAGAGTACAATATACTATGCCCAAAGAACGTTCGCCACAAGAGTAATAGTAGAAGTGTGTGACGTCTGAGCTAAAATAAAAGGTGCGCGACGTCTTTTGTTTTTTAGAAGTTCTGAGGGTAGGGTGTGAAGAGCACATATGTGTGTGACGTCTACCTACAGATAGACGGTGGGTGCGAGAGGACTCGGGAGAGTCGTGACTCATGAGGGTGCATGTGTGTGTGAGAGAGAGAGGGGGCACGTATCAATGCAATGCATGTGTCTGTAAATCATTATCCGACAAACGTTCGCCATAAGCCGTTTCCCGACGAACGCCATAAGAACCGTTAGATCGGCATTCGACAGTGTTAGTTTTGCCATGTCATTTAACAGAGCAGCCACTCCTCCTACACACAAATCTTCCACGTGAGTGTTAGCAAGTGCCGTATGCTCCTCCCTCCGTTCCGAAATGCAGTCCATATAGCTTTATTGAAAATTTGAACATCGCAAACTTTTACCGAGTTTTCATGTACCAAAATGCACACATAGAATACCCAGTTTATATCATTACATTCATCTTCAAGAGGTAACTATAAAGATGGAGGAGGAGTCTACTAAGAAAGACCGTCATATCACCTGCAGCAATTTCAACCATCCTTTGGTGTGGAGGAATATCATAGGAACTCTATATGATATGATTTTTATAGGATTTTTTCCTTTAGAGCCAATTGGTTCATAGGAATAGATTCATATACTCCACATTTCAAAGGAAATAAACATGATATCATTTTTATAGCTTTAGAGCCACTTGGTTCATATGAATGGATTCCTATACTCCCATAATTTCAAAGGAAAATAAACATTAGCGTATATTCAATAGAAAAGTTCCTATGATGTGAACCAAATGACATCTCTTTTCTAATCCCTCCTCATAGGAAATGAGATACATGTCATCTCTAGATTCAATAGAGAAGTTTCTATGATGTGAACCAAATGACATCTCTTTTCCAATACCTACTCATGGGAATTGAGATACATGTCATCTCTTTCCCTACAACTTCCATGTATACATCTTCTATTCCTAAATAGCTAGTACAACCCACTAGTAGCTTTTTTCCTAGACATGCAACTATGGCACAAGAACACGTCATGCATGCAAGTCATAAATCACATTGTTTTTTCTACTCTATGCATGCAAGCACCACATCATCAATTCGTGCATGTTACTCATAAGTTATTTCTTGCATTAAATTTTGGATTGACAATGTATGTGCTGGTCACGTGCACACATATGTAGTTCACATTCACATTTTTGTTAGAAATGCCATTCTTTTAACTGCAAATCATTTTTTCTCTTTGTACTCCCTCCGTGTAGGTGTGTAAGTCATCTTCTGAAAAACAAATAATCCCAAAACACTTTGGCACGGTACATTAACTCCCTCCTTGTTTCTTATTTCGTGACATATCAACCAATAAGAGATGTGGGTCGTGCATGCTTTCCCAAAACACAAGCACTTCTCCTTTGTTCTAGAATCTTCCGTATCATAATTGCCCAAACTTTTTTTTCTAAATGAATTGCCATTTTTTGTTTTTTACTTTATGCTTTACAGTGCACAATCCCATGAATCTTAACCTTTTTATAAAACTAATTGATTTTGAATGAGATTAACTATAAGAACTAAACGAACACCAACATCATGCATATATGACTCAAAGCTTTACATGCTATAGTGTGTATTTATTCATAATTTGGTTTCCAAATCTCATGCGTTCAATGCATGTACCTTACTAGCTTTGAGTAGAGTAGCAAATTTCACGCGGCCGCGGGTATATCAAAATGCAGGGCCCATGCATCATTGCCTTTCGGTCGAACCTACGTCCACAATTTTTTGTACGTATATCTCCACTGGTCCCCGAACCCAAAATGCTTCCTCGTTCCCGTAAAACCAAGCGGCCCACACATGTTAAGGCGTCGACTCGAACTAATCCCTCTCCCATTTACTATGACGTGGCCCCGCACGCCGTAGTACTCCTACAAACCCTACCGCCGCACGCATCATCGGTTTTCTTCAAGAGGACGAGGGAGAAGCGGATTTGTAGTGGAGGCGCTTTCAAAAAAGGATTTGTAGTGGAGGCCCCTACACCAGGGTGCCCTAGGTAGCTACAACACGCATCATTGGTTTTCTCTTTTCTTTATGCTCTTGCACCCTAGAGTGAAATGATGGTTGCTTCGTCCATCGAGCTTAATGCGGGAAAGGTGGGGCTTTGTGATTTGACCCCTCATCACTCATTTACTACTACCGCGGCGCTATGACCGGGGTGCCTCCAAGTCCAGCCGCTGCTCTGAACTATAATTTGGTGCATCGCATGTGGAACAAGACGGTGGATGAGCCACATGTCAGCCAAAGGGGTCCTGTTATGTGTGTCACCATTTCGTGTGCGGACTGACCCTGCTTGAGTTGCTACGCCAACACGACAGGAGCAGCCTACCACTTGGTTTTGCTCCTCAGTGAATCCCGACTATATTGATCTAAAAAGATACGTACTGTACTACCCTCTCCGTCTCGGTTTATAGGGCGCGCACGTAGTTCTCGGTCATCCATTTGACTAACAAAATATGAGTTACTATGTCACAAAAAATATATCATTCGATTCTTAAGCGGATGTAGTTTCTAAATATATACCGTTCATCACATATATAGCCAGTTAAATTCTCAACCTAGAACGACGTGCATGCCCTGTAAACTGATACAGAGGAAGTAGTAAAAATGAGGTGACTTTACCGAGCGATGGGCGGGGGAGCATGGCCTGTCATGCGGTCCCACGTGTCAAGATGTACCAAGGTAATGCGTGTGTCCCTCTTGAGGCAAAACAATGGCAGAAGCAATACTACTTGGTTTTATTGAAGGAGATGATGGCGAAGCGAAGTATGAAATAATGGTTGCATCGTCCGTCTGGGAAGGTGCTGTCGGATTTCGGGTTCCGGCAGACCCTTGAGGTTCGAACACCGGGGTGCGCGCGGAGATCTCGCCCTCTACCTACCTGCACCCCGCCGCCTCGCTAGGATCTAAACTACGAAAGGAACAACACAAGAGACACAAGGTTTATACTAGTTCGGGCCACCATTGTGGTGTAATACCCTACTCTATTTTGTGGTGTGGTGGATTGCCTCTTGGGCTGATGGTGATGAACAATACAAGGAAGAACAGCCTCGCGAGGGTCTGTTCTTGGCCGGGGCGATGAACTGCTAGGAGGAGTTCAGCCACCTTTCTCTCTCTCTCTCTCTCTCTTTGAGATGCTACTTGATCCGATTCTCTCTTCCATTCTCGATGTGATTCTCTCTTCTCTCCCTTCTCTCTTGTGGGTGGCTAGTCCTATTTATAGGCAAAGGCCCTGGGCCTCTCCCCAAATATTGAGCGGGAACGACGCCAACAATTGGCCATTTTGAAGGGGAACATCTGGTACACTTATCCTGACTAAAGTTGGTCCTCGCCTGTCAAAGGCTCTGGTGGTGACGCCTGCTTGGGCTCCACAATGACTTCCTTCCTGCCGTTGGGCTGGTCTTGGTCTTGTTGCACCGAAATGGATGCCTTTGCTTGATGCTCTCGCCTGCGCTTGCTCCCTTTGCACCAAAGTGGAAAGGAGGACACTGCGCGGGCTGCCGACTGCCTGGCGCCCTTGGTCGTCATGGCTTGCGTCATGGGCACCTCGTGAGGTACCCCGCCTTGATCTCTCCGCCTCCTCGCGAGCCAGCCTGATGAGGCCGTGCCTGAGGAAGCTCCCTGTCATCCGCCCCGCGAGGCTTGGCCCCTCGCGAGGGTCTTGAGCTTGTGTTGATGAAGATGGGCCGTGATGGGCCCCCCTTTGAGCCACGCCGCAGGCCGCAGGCAGGCAAGTCTGGGGACCCCCGTTCCTAGAACGCCGACAGTAGCCCCCGTGCCCAAGGCGCGCCCGGACTTGGCCGAGCAGATAAGCGAAAGGGCAAGTGCGAAGCATCGCGGGCCCTAACAGCCTGCGGCCTTGGGCGCCACGTGGCGGTTGATTGGACGTGGGTGTCCCCACTTTCCCAAGACGCCTCGGCAACTGCACGAACTGACAAGTCCCTGCATGGAAAGCGGGTCATGATTACCTGCGATCGTGGAGGCCGCCTCTGGTCCGTTTCTTCTTGCTTCTCCTCCTTCTTCATGGCGCCGCCGAGGAAGTTCTCGGCCGCAGAGAAGGGGAAGGCCCGCCAGGTTGAGCCTGCCTCTCCCCCGTCCAAGCGCGGTCGAGGCTGCCCTCACAAACATCCTGTGGCTCCCACGGCGACTCCCCGTGGCCGCGGAGGTGATCTCCCGCGCGGTGATGGACAGCTGGCCGTGGCCAGGTGGCGCGCTACGGCCGCGCGACCCCCTAGGCCGCGCTTCCGTGCTGCGGAGGTGTTGCCGGAGTTCGTTGTGTGGTCGGCGGAGCCGACTTGCACCCGGCTTCAGCTTCCTTGCTTCCTCCTAGGTGAGCTCTCGGTGGCGCCCGGGCGCCTCTCGCTCCGTGCGAGCGGATGCTGCAGTCGGGCCTCCCAGGCTTCATTGGGGGTCTCCGCAGCCGGAGCTGGCCCTCGACTCGCTCGCTGCCAGACGCTTGCCAGCGTGGCTCGAGTTGCGTCGGTGCACCTGCACTTCAAGTTCGACGGCGATGCCACCCTTTACGTGAGGGTGTTCGGGAGGATGGTCACCGTCTTTGGGTGCTGCCACGAGGGCGACGACATGGGCCGGGGCCCAGCCCCGCGATGACGGAGAGGACAGCGCCGCAGCGTGGTCGGCGGGCGCTCAGGGCTCCTCGAGCTTCATCGATTCTTCTTCGGGCAGCGGCTCTTCCAGCAGCGGCCGCGATCAGCCCCCACGCCGTCGTGCCTGTTTGGAGGGTGGTAGCGGGTCCGCCTGCCGTCGTGCCTCGGTGAAGTGCGAGAGGGAGTCCGCCTGAGCCCCGGAGGCGGCTGGAGTCTTCCCTGCGGGCTGGTGTCGGGCGAGCGTAGAAAGACATTAGTGTGGGGCCCCGTGGGGGCGTGTTTGGACTTTCACCGTTAATCATCGTAATGTTTCTGCTATTTCGGTATTGTGCCTTCGGGCCGCACGCCTGCGCGTAGGTAGTTCCCAGCCTCAGCCGTGGGGGGCGATCGACCCAGGTCCTGTGTTCGTGTCGCGGTGCCCGTGAGGCACGGACTGGAGGGGTGCTCCTGTGGTGGACCCAGGTTGGGAAACCTTGACCGATAATGGCAGAAAACACTTGCGAGGGCGCTCATGCTGCCCCCTTGCGAGACCTTGCGCGAGAGAAATCGAGGCAGGAGAGCGAAAATTCGAAGAGCCACAAATCAAAGACGGCAACAGCTTCAATAAAACTTCAAATGAGAATGAACAAGCCAACTGCAGAAAGCAAATGAAAAAGCCGCGTCCGGCACCTAATCTAGTCTTCGACGCCTTCTCACTAGCGCGAGCTAAGTGCTGCCATCGGGCGTGGGGGAGCCCAGGGCTCGAGGCCGGCGCTCTGAGACTCCGGGCGTGTACAGCCCCAACTCATTACTACGTGAGAGTGTCACGGCGGCGAAGCTTCATGCATTGGCCTTCTTCACGTGCTCGGGCCTTTCTTGGGGGAAGCAAGCTTCACGGGCATTGGCCCTCTTCACAGGCTCTGGGCCTTTTCCAAAACGCAACAGCTTCACAGGCATTCGCCTTCTTCACAGGCTCTAGGCCTTTTCCTAAACGCAGCAGCTTCACAGGCATTCGCCTTCTTCACATGCCTGGGCCTTTTCCAAAAAGATAAGCTTCACAGGCAATCGCCTTCTTCACAGGCTCTGGGCCTTTTCCAAAAAGATAAGCTTCACGGGCATTCGCCTTCTTCACAGGCTCTGGGCCTTTTCCAAGAAGATAAGCTTCACAGGCATTCGCCTTCCTCACAGGCTCTGGGCCTTTTTTGGGGTAAAACCTCCGGAGGTGCTGGATGTTCCACGCGCTCGGATGGCACCCCTCCCGAGTCTCCATCTTGCTGGAGCCGGGCTCGAAACATGAACAACCTTGAACAGGCTCTCCCACATGGGAGAGAGCTTATCTGATCCCTCCTCGAGAGAACCCTTTGAGCACGAGGTCCCCTACCTCAAGAGTTCAGGGGCGGATGTTGCGATAAAGTGGTATCGTCCGCATGCTTGTTGGTACCTCGCCGCTCGCAACGCAGCTTCTCGACGACGCTCCTCCCCCAGCACGAGGTCCGTCCCCCGCATGGCATCCTGCTGCGCCTCGTCGAACGCCAGGACCCGTGCGGAACGACGTCTAACCTCGTGAGAGAGGACCGCTTCGGCTCCATAGACCAGGAAGAACGGGGTCTCTCCAGTTGGCTTGGTCATGGTCGTGCGGATGGACCACATCACGGACTGAAGCTCGTCGTACCAACCTCTGGAGCTACGTGACCAGTTAGCTCCTGAGTCGCGATGCTCAGGTACCCCCCCTTTAACGTGCAAGCGGTCGACATGAATGAAGAAAAGGTGCCATGGATTGGCATCAAGTAACAAGCATGATGGGTCAAACGCATGACCCGAAATAAACGCAAGAGGGATACATGCCGCCGTGTCTGGCCCGAGCGACTTGGGGATGATGCAGCCCAAGGGGCGCCCCCAACATGGTAAGCTAGAAACATGAAGTAAAAGGGATACACGCCGCAGGGACGGACCCACGCGGCTTGGGAATAATGCAGCCCTAGGGGGCGCTCCCAGCTGGAAATGAAACATGAAAGATGTCACCTGATAGCGCTGAAGACGAAAGGGTGTTGGTGCAGCAGACTCGGTGGGCTGCGGGAGCCGATCCTCACGAGCCCCCAGGCTTAGGGGCCTCGGGAGGCTCCGGAGGCGCAGGTGGCTCCTCATGGACCATCTCCATCTCTGCCAGGGCTGCAGAACGCCTGGCCTCTTGAGCCTCCAGGATGCTCCTCATGAGGCGCTGGCGCGTGGCAGCCGCGTTCGGCAAGCCGTAAGGCATGCGAACGTAGCTGTGGGGTGGACCATCGTAGCGCCCCACGCGAGAGGGCCAGAGGCGCTCCTGAGAGGCGGCTCGGTTGAGCCCTGGTATGTCGATGCAGACGTGCAGCCCACCATCCTCGCCTGGATGGGGAGCTACGGCAGGTAAGAGGCTGTCAGGACCCCGATTCCAAGTCACATCGACCTAGCCGGTAACACCTCATATCCCTTTGCGGCCTCACGCACGGTATTCCCATGGGTGTCGCCTTACCATGGCCCGGGACCGTTTGTGTCTTTTGGCTCACGTATATGGTAGTGTCGCTAGCATCCACATGACAGAGAATCCGGGCCGACATGGCTAGTCGTGAACCCAAAGCGGCGCTAACCCATGGGGACAGGCATACATGAATCACATCGAGCATGTCGGTCATCAACGTATGAATCCGGGCTGTAGCACTGGGCTAACAGGACTCCGGTAACCCGGGCTGTAGCAGGCTAGGCAGGACTCCGGATGTCACCGCGTGACATTTCCCCGAAGGGACAGACACAGGGAGGAAGTGAAACACATGCCGACCAGTCAAGTGTCCGGAGCAGTAGTGCTGGGCTAGCAGGACTCCGGTGAACCGGGCTGTAGCGGACTACTATCGCTCAGGAAGCACTAGACTACATTTCCCAAAATGAGAGGCTGCCAAGGATAAACAACTAGATTGTCGGATCCCACTCATACCAAGCATTTCAATCATACACACAATATGCCCGATATGAGTACATACAACATGGCATCACAACAAAACTCTACAACTCAAAGTACTTTATTTAAGAGGCTCCGAGGAGCCATACATAACATATTCATATAGATAGGGGTCACATGACCCGACACTCAAGTCATACAAACATACAAACACATGCGGAAGCAAACTAGTCTGAGTACAGACACTAAAAAGAAAGAAGGCTTGACGAAACCCTTCTATCTACAAAGGGCCCTTCACAAGCCTTGGATCACCACCGGTGGCTAGTCACCGTCGACGCCAAGGTCTACATAGAACCCATCGGAGGGGGTGTTGTTGTTCGAAAACATTAATTACAAACATGAGTACGGAGGTACTCAGAAGTCTTACAACAGAATCCTACTATACATGCACATTCTCAAGAAGGTAGTGGAGTTATTGCAGCAAGCCAGCTTTGACTCTTAGCTAAGCTATCCTACGTGACACCACTTGAAAAGCACTTGTCGCACACGAGTCCGCTAATCACCATCACAATACTCCACCATGGATCCTCTGTCGTCAACCCACGAGAGGGCCATCCGCGGTACTCACAGTTATCTTGAGGCTTTTAGTAGTATCCATTTACTTGTCTATGAACTATATAGGTGACCAAGTAGTCCTTTACCACAGACGCGGCTACTCGAATAGTTTCATACCCTGCAGGGGTGTACTTCTTCACACACGCTCTCACCACTTATCGCCGTTACACGACGTGTACTCGGCAACCTTCAAGCGGAAGCCCAGCGAGGGTGTCGGCCACGACCTGACTAAACACACGAGTCCCTAGTCCAGGTTTATTGCCTATTCGGGTTCCATCCGTAGGGAGTCCGGCCGAGGTTTCCACTAACGGCCCCGAACGATGTATGCAGGGTTCCCGAGACACCAAACGGGCGAATCGGTACACCATGCCACGTGCCTACCGCAACATAGCCCACCCCTAAGGTCAGCATCAAGGTATGCCCCCAAAGATGCTACAAACACCAGAAACTACTTTGCAACTCCCGGACAGGGGACAAGAGTGGTTAATAAGTCGAGAGGGTCAATTAAGGATCCCAATGCGTGGTAGTAGCTGAGTCTTAAATCACACACACAGATCTCAGTTCTTAGGGACGACTTCAATGAAACAACCCACCATGTACTCCTACATGGCCTCTCATCGATACCTTTACCAAATCATGTTCAACACTTCACTCTCGTTACCAACACAACCTTTCACTCTAGTTCATCATCCCGATGAGCCAGACCTGACACAACTCTAAGCATAGCAAGCACAGCATGGTAGGAAACACAAATATGGCTCAATCAACTCCTACACATACTAGTGGGTTTCATCTAGTTACTGTGGCAATGACAGGTCATGCAAAGGAAGTGGGTTCAACTACCGCAACACACAACAGTTTGAATCGCGTTGTCTTAATGCAGTAAACAAGAGCAGAAGCGAGATCATGGGTTTGTATCGGAATGATCAATGGGTTGCTTGCCTGATGTAGTGGTAGTAGGGTACAGCCCTTCAAATGGATATTCGGGATTATCCTCGGAGATAGAACCTACCAGAAAGACACACTGAACATAATCAACACATGACGATATGCAACAATATGATGCATGCTCTGACTTGGCAATATGAATGTGTGTTGGCCTAATGCAAGCTAGAACAGAAAGGAATGAACTCATTTGAATCAAAGATTCAAATGTTAGCTCATTTAACATAGCCATATTAGTGCATTTTCTTATTCTGCTTAAACAGCAAGGTTAACTTGTTCTTTCATGCATGAAACCATTACCAATGGATAGATTGAATTTTTCTGATCAAAATTCATATATAAAACTTTGCATTTGGAGTTACAGATTAATTTCTATGAAATTTTGAAGTTTGCAACAATTTCTGGAATTTCCTGAATAGAAATAAATCCAGAAATTAGTTATTGCGTCAGCAGTGCGTCAGGGTGACATCAGAGGTCAGCGGGGGCGTCCAGGTCAACCTGACCAGTGGGTCCCGCATGTCAATAGTTAATTTAACTAACTAATTTTACTTAAACTAAACTAGGTTAATTAGCAGAGGGGCCCCACTTAGTCAACTCCGTCAACGGGGTCAAACCCGCCGATGTTTAACCGCCGGCGAAGCCAGACGCGGCGGCGAGAGTGTGTTTGTGCTTTACGGCGACCAAAAGGACGGCGGAGACCATCTACGTGTAGCCGGGGACAAGCCGCGGCGTTTGGTGGCGGTGGTTGAGCTCGGGGTGGCCGGAAACATCGCCGACGACGAGCTAGGCGGTCGCCGGAGTCGGGTGAAAGTGAACCCGAGGCTTCGGGACACGGCGAGGTGCGTGGAGTGGTGCTACGGGTTCCTGGGGATGTGGTGAAGTTAGTGGACAAGGTGGCGTGGCCAGTGGGTGGCCGGAGACACGTCGGCGACGAGCTCGGCGGTGGCGCGTGCGGTGATGCTTCGTGCGGCAGCTACGGTGCACGGCAAGGCAAACAGAGAGGATGGGGAGGTAGCTGGGCTCACGGCGAGTACGGCAAAGCAGTCGGCGAGTCGGGGACGAGGTGATGCGGTGGCGACGGCGAAGGGGATCTCCGGCGGTGATCGACGGAGACGGAGTCGGTGAAGGTGTTGCAGAGTGTGCGAGCGCTCGGGGCTCGACCTGCTCGATGTAGTCGACGGTGGCGGAGCGAACGAACACGGTTGCGTAGCACGGGGACGACGGAGGGCACTGGTTTCACGGTGGCGCGGGCGCGACGGCGTCGGCCATGGTGCGGGCGAGCGAGGGAGAGGAGTTGGGGAGGAGAAAGAGTGTGTGCGAGCTCGGGGAAGCAGTGGCCGACCGAACCGGGGCGGCAGGACGGTGCAGGGAGGAGGCAGGGCGGCGAGCAGCTGCGTGGCGTGCTCTGGTGCCGCCGTCGAGCACCTGGCTGCCTGCCTGGCCAAGCCAAGCAGCTCGTTGGAGCGGTGGCTGGGCTGGGCCGGCAGGTGGGCTTGCCAGGTGAGCACCAGGTAAGCCTTTGCTTTCTGTTTTCCTTTTTCTATTATTCTATAAGTTTGTAGACTTATTAAAAATAGTTAGGCACTTCTAAAAATCCTAGAAATAATCAGAGGCTCTGTTTAGAATATCTCCGACAGCTCACACTTATTTTCAGAATTATTTGAGCATCCAAAATATTTACTAGCATTTAAATGCCCAAATGCAATTTACATAAGATTTAATTCAGTGACCTTCTGTTGACCTAGAAAAATGTGCACCAATTTTGCCAGAGGTTCTAACCCAAGACAAAGAGGGTGAACTTTTTAGAAGGGCATTTCAGGTTCACTGAAAATATTTTTAGAAAACCCTAGTTGGATTCAGAGGGGTTCTGGGGGTTCTGTCTTCCCCAATTCAAGTTTCTGATGAAAGGTAAACATGATGCAACACTCTAATGCATGGACTAGCTAGGATGTGACAGCGGCGGCTGCCACTCATGACTCCTGCAGCTCCTGAATGATCTTGCTGACGAACTCCTGAGGGCTTGGCCCTCCTTGCCTTGCTCCTTCTTGAGGGAATTGTGCTTCGAAACACGCCTCCAAGTGGTGCCCAAGCACCTCCCTCGTGACCTTAGCAAGGTCGGTGGCCCTCCAGGGGGAGCCCCCGAGCCCTGCCTAGGAGGCGCCCGAGCGCCTTTCCTATCGCGATAGAAGGAGGTTCCCCGAGCAAGCGCGCGGACCTGGGGCCTGCCTCCCGAGGGGCCGGGCCGACGATGTCTTCTTCTTCTTGGGGCGGTCTCGAAGCCTCCTGCTTCCTTGATCCGGGTCTTCCAATGATGCGACCTGAAAGGCTCGCTCCAGGAGCACACCGCGTCTTTCTCTTGCGCAGGCACCGTGATGACTCCGCCACTTCTGGCATCTTGAGGACGTTGTAGCCGTGGGTCACAACCATGAACTTGGCCAGCGCTGGGTACCCGAGGATGGCGCTATGGCGATGGCGGCGAATGTGGGCGACGTCCAAGTCGATGAGCTTGGTGTGGTAGTTGTCGCGCGTGCCGAAGGTGACAGGGAGGCGAACCTGCCCAATCGGGACCGTGGAGCCGTCGGTGACCCCAGAGAAGGGCTTGGTCGGCTGAAGCTGATTGTAAGGCACTTGGAAATTGTTGAAAATTTACACAGACAGGACGTTGAGCGCTGCCCCGCCATCGATAAGGGTCTTGGTGACTAGCACGTTGCTGATGATTGGGGAGCAAAGCATCGGGAGGACTCCGGCTGTGGCCGCACACTTGAGCTGATCCGCTAAGCTGAACGTGATGGCGCACGCCGACCACATGAGGGGGCGTGTGGCTTCGAACATGGGGAGGACTACATTCACTTCGCGGGCGAACTACTTGAAGATGCGTTGAGAAGCTGGGGCTTGAGCTCCGCCCAGGATGCAGGCGATCGCGCGCGGCTCCTGGAAGCCCCCAGCCCCTTCGTCCTGATGATGGTCTTCATTTCTCCTTGGCTGCGGTGGCAGAGGAGGGAGGCTCGCGTTGCCTTGCGGGCGATCTCGCGAGGCTGATCCTCCAGCCTCCTTCACAGGCGGGTCCCGCCAGCGATCCTCGCGAGGTTGGTTGCGCCACCTTGGCGAGGGCCGCGGTCTTCCCAGCGTCTGCGCTCCTTCCTCCTCCTCGGCAGAGCCCCGGTCGCTCTGGTCGGGACGCCGGCCAATCCTCCCTTCTCGCATGGCTCGGAGCTCTTGACATTCGTTGGTGTTGTGGGTGTGGAGGTCGTGGTACACGCAGTACCGGCTGCCCTTGGAAGACTCGGGCTGATCTCTGCCCCGCTTGGTGTCCGGTTCTGCCGCGAGCACGGCAGCCCCCTTGCGCTTCACATCCTTGGCCTTGGGTTTCTTCTCTTCTGGGTCTGCGGCAGGCAGCTCGAGGAGGGAGAGACGCCCTTCCTCAGCCCTGGCGCACTTGGTCTCCAAGTTGAACAGCTCCAAGGAAGTGCACAAGTCTTCATGCATCGCCAGCTCCTCCTTCATCTTGACATCGCGCACACCGTCGGAGAAGGCGGAGATGATGGCCTCCTCGGTCACCTTGGGAATCTTCAGGTGCGCGTTGTTGAAGCGCTGGATGTATATCTGCAGGGTCTCCCCTGGTTGCTGCTTGATGCGGCGCATGTCGCTCACGGCAGGTGGCCGGTCACGAGTACCATGGAAGTTGGCGATGAAGCGGGTGCGCATCTCGTCCTAGGAGGAGATCATGCCTGGAGCCAGGTTCAGGAGCCAGGTGCGGGCCCCGTCCTTGAGCGCCATGGGAAACCAGTTCGCCATGACCTTCTCGTCTCCGTTGGCGGCTTCGATGCCCGGCTCGTAGAGCTGGAGGAACTCTGCGGGGTCGGCCGTACCGTCGTAGCGAGGAGGCAGGTCTGGCTTGAACTTGCCGGGCCACGCGACGCTGTGCAGCTCGGTGGTGAAGGCACGACAGCTTGCTGTGGCCACGGGAGGCCTTGGGTGACGAAGAGCTTGGTCTTGCGGGTCCCCATGTGCTGCAGCTGGGAGCAGCGCGGGGTCTTGATGTGCTGGAGCAGGAGCGTGGTCGCGACGAGCTGGAGCGGGGAGCACTCGGGCAGCTTCTTGCGGGCGAGGGACTTCCTGGCAGCTCTGCTCTTGCCGCACTGGCGCCGGACGGAGCGGGTTCCGCCCAGGGACCACGCGCCTTGGGGCTGTGGCGCTTTCTTGAGGGGCGGCTGAGGCTCCCGAGCTCGTTGCCAGCGCAGGCGGGTGCGGTGCAGCGGGGCGGACGACGCTGGGAGCTCCGCTGGGCGCGGACGAGCTCGGTGACGCGGTCGAGCCACTCTTCGTAGACGTCATCGACTGGACGGTAGCGCAGGAGCTCGTTTGCCGCGATGAGCGCAGCTCGAGCCGCCATGGGCGCGCGGAATGCGCGAGACGAAGAACCAGCTGGGGCGATTGAGAGGGTAGCAGTGCGGCCGTCTTGCCTCACGGAGGGATGCTGGGACGATGCTTGCTGCTCATTCCCGCCGGGCGGTGGCGGCGTTGACGGCAGGCGACGGGAACGATTTAGGGCGCCCGCGACGGAGCCGTCTGGGCGACGTGGAAGCGAGCGCGCGGCGCGGCCAGCGGGCCCGACGAGCGCCGAACATGGATGCGGTGGTCGACGGAGAACAGGGCGGCGGAAGATTTAATTCCGGCGCACTTACAGGGCGCGCTAAATGTCGGATTTCGGGTTCCGGCAGACCCTTGAGGTTCGAACACTGGGGTGCGCACGGAGATCTCGCCCTCTACCTACCTGCACCCCGCTGCCTCGCTAGGATCTAAACTACGAAAGGAACAACACAAGAGACACAAGGTTTATACTAGTTCGGGCCACCATTGTGGTGTAATACCCTAGTCTAGTTTGTGGTGTGGTGGATTGCCTCTTGGGCTGATGGTGATGAACAATACAAGGAAGAACAGCCTCACGAGGGTCTGTTCTTGGCCGAGGCGATGAACTGCTAGGAGGAGTTCAGCCACCTTTCTCTCTCCCTCTCTCTTTGAGATGCTACTTGATCCGATTCTCTCTTCCATTCTCGATGCGATTCTCTCTTCTCTCTCTTCTCTCCCTTCTCTCCTGTGGGTGGCTAGTCCTATTTATAGGCAAAGGCCCTGGGCCTATCCCCAAATATTGAGCGGGAAGGGCGCCAACAATTGGCCATTTTGAAGGGGAACATATGGTACACTTATCCTGACTAAAGTTGGTCCTCGCCTGTTAAAGGCTCTGGTGGTGACGCCTGCTTGGGCTCCACAATAACTTGCTTCCTACCATTGGGCTGGTCTTGGTCTTGTTGCAACGAAATGGATGCCTTTGCTTGATGCTCTCGCCTGCGCTTGCTCCCTGTGCACCAAAGAGGAAAAGAGGACACTAGGCGGGCTGGCGCCCGCCTGGCGCCCGCCTGGCGCCCTTGGTCGTCATGGCTTGCGTCATGGGCACCTCGTGAGGTACCCCGCCTTGATCTCTCCGCCTCCTCGCGAGCCAGCCTGATGAGGCCGTGCTCGAGGAAGCTCCTCTGTCGTCCGCCCAGCAATTGGCCCCGCGAGGGTCTTGAGCTTGTGTGATGAAGATGGGCCGTGATGGCCCCCCTTTGAGCCACGCCGCAGGCCGCAGGCAGGCAAGTCCGGGGACCCCCGTTCCCAGAACGCCGACATGTGCGGCATTGTGATTTGACGTCTCATTGCTCATTACTACTACTGGGGCGATACGACTGGGGTGCGTCCCCCCGCTATTCTGCAGTGTTAGTTGGTGCATGACACGTCGACCCGGTTTCTATATGTCCCACATGTTGGCGAGAGGAAGTACAGAATTCATGAAAGCGAGTGTCGACGAAGGAGTACAAGACACGGCTTGGTTTTTGCTGCTTCGCGCGAGTCAACGATACAAACCTGGATTAAAAAAAGGCGAGGGCGGGTCTTTTCCCGCGCTGCAGGCAGGGGAGTTTGGCATAGTCTGTTCGAGGCAACGAGGCAGGAAGGGAAACAAGAAAATAAAGGTTGAGCGACTTAGTTTTGGGAAAATCTGATTTTACGGAGTACGTACCCACTATGGAGGTAGTATACTACTTACTACTCCCTCCTTTCCGGTTTATAGGGCTCGTCTAAAAAAATCGTTTTTCTATTTTATAAGTCTCAATTCTACTCGCAGTAGTAGTACCATCACATGTTGGATTTCGAGGTGCGTTAAATCACCCGATGCAAGCATTGTTAAGAGAAAACTCACCAATGCATGTGGATGTTCATGGAAATTTAGTGGTCATGCATGCATTTGTTCTAATTAATGCCTCGTAAACATAACTTCTTAGAGAAAACAAGCGTACATTACTTGTGCAAACGCGAAATTAATTCCACCACTCACCGCTCACCTTGGTTGGAGAAATTTTGAAATTGAGCCATAAACTGAAAGGA